>WSTH01000094.1:0-41861 GCA_019616345.1 Ceratobasidium sp. 395 | reverse complement strand
TGATACCAGCAACGGACCATGAGAAAATCTTTCAGCCAATCGGGAAGATAGACATGACGGGCGACCTCTGTCTTGATCGCACCTTGGAATGACGTGCGAATGTGAGTTTATGCCAGTGCAATTAAAGGGCGTAGTGCGTACCAGGGTGTACAGAAACCGAAATAATGCCTTGTTCCCCATACCGCCTGGCGAGTTCGTTCGAGAATAAAGCGTTTCCCTGCACCAAAGTCATAAATCCACCCTTTGATGAGTTGCAGAATGATATTTACAAGCTTACTCTGAGCGTATAGTCCGCCCTTACCTAGACGCTTGCATGCTGTTCGACTAGACTCGTCCGTTCCCAGCGTCTCCCAAACAATCCCGCCTTTAGGAGGGTTCCACACAGCTCCGCTGGCAGTATGGATAACTCGAGAGTGACCAGCTGTTGGATCCTCAGAAAAACTATTGCTAATCGCAAAAGTGAGACACGAACCGATCCCAGCCGTATGAAGAAGCGTTGGTAATAGGAGACGCGTGAAGTAAAAATGGCCCAATAAGTTGGTTCCAAATTGCAAGTCGTATCCGTCGGCCGTTCTTTGGTCAATGGGAGGAAAACAGACGCCACTGGTGAAAGAAGAGTCATTTAGTATTTCTGATGCCTCGTATATTTTTCAACATATACTTACGCGCTATTGAATAAAACATGAAGATATTGCTCTTTACTAAACTCTGCCATCAGCCAGAACTGTTTTTTTAGCGTAGTGATGTTCTCACCTTTGGAATGCTTCCACTGCCTTCCTAACCGATGCGAGGCTCGCAAGATCAAGCTCTAGGAAAATAGCCATCTTGCCGTCCGTCTCCTGCTTGAGCCATTCGATTGCCTCATCCGCTTTCGCTTTGCTTCGTGCGGCAAGGTAGACTTTAGCATTTTTCCGAAGGAGAGCCTTTGATCACTGGTCAATTCATAAGTTCTGTGTAAATCGGGTAGACAAACCTTGCAGGTCTCTTTCCCAATACCGGTATTTCCACTACCTTGCGACGACGCTTTATCCTATCCTCGCCGCCTAATAACTGACCAGTACGCACCCAGTAACGATCATAACCTGACCCGTTAGGTCAGGAACTTGCTCTATGGTGAACGATGACCGTTGCGGCACCCAAGTCGATATGTAATTGCCCATGGTTGTCAAAAGAGTACGGGATCTCTTGCACAGCCACGACTGAATGACGCCATTGGGGATGGATCACTGGACCCTGAAGTTTGAAACTCCAATTCTTAGCCTCACATCGCCTTCTCTCACCCGTCTCTGGTTCACCCTCGCCCACTCTCGACAAGATACACAGGGCGATCGCCTGTCTTTGGCGCAAATTATTCTCATCATCTGCCTTTAATATTAACTTATTTAGCTCCATTGCCCTGACCCTTTTACCCCCTTCATCGCCCTCAAAAATGGCTAATCCTAGAGGAGATCCAATTTTGTAGGTGAAAAAGAAACAGAAGACTTTGAACCTCATGATCTGACGTGGCTAGCTGTCCATACTCAGTCGGATCGACCTTTCGCCTTCGAGTCACTGTACCCTCTGGATCTACTCTCGAGTCGCAAGTTACCGTTCTTGAAACCTATACTCCGTTCACTATATCACCGGTTATGCGAGTTTCTCTCGACTTCACAGTACCAGATCAAAAATGCGCCCCTTGTCCTCTCCCACCAGAGCTGGTCTTCAAGGTGTACGATCGCCGGTTCGCTAGTGATTTGCGAGAGCAATACCACCTAAACTCGCCCACCTACGAGACAGAAACGCGCTACCATCAATACATCGCCTCAGGACGAGCTCCAGAGGGCCGGAAGGCGATTGGCGAAGAGATTGACATCTTTGGAAGCTTCGAGGCGTGCCCCCAAGAACTCCTTGAACACTTGATCGCCACGAGAATCAGCCCCCATTTCGACTCTGAATGCGCCACCTATCGACGTCTTGAGAGCCTACAAGGGCGGGATATCCCAAAGTTCTACGGCTCTACGGAGTTTCTGGATGGCCAATCTGTGCCCGGACTGGACCTGCCAGTACGAGGTATCTTGCTACAACGAATCCAGGGAACTAGTCTCGAGAATATGGACCCAGCGTTGTTCAATGTCAACAACGTGTTTATGGATGCACTACGTGTCGTCGATGCATGTGGAGACTTGGGTGTTCTAAACCAGGACGTGCGTCTTGGTAATTTCATCGTTAAGCCTGACGGTGCTGTCGTTATGATTGATTTTGCCCAGTCCTGACTTCGTAAAGAAGATGAGGATGACCTGGACTGGAAACGGGCGAAATGGTATGAAGACGAGGAAGGATGTGTTGGATGGGCGGGGACGAGGAAATATGAATGGCTGTATATTCGATCGCTGAAGTATTTGCCGCCACCCGAGGACGGTGTTGACTAACAATACGATTTACGTCTTGCACTTTTTGTGTCTCAAGTGCCGTTAGTTTTACCTTTGGGATATTATCTAATTAGTCCAAGAGGGTCACGACAATACGCATACATCAAGCATGGTTTTCACTTCGAAAAACAACATCAAATTTTTGCACGCGACTACGTCTGAATACAGTCGCGCTCCAGATTACGCATCGATTTGGTCGCATGAATAAGCGCGAGTCACGCATCATCTCGGATTTGATCATTTCAAATCCATTTATTAGGACATTCGAGACTGTTTTTTACACTGTCCAAATAGTAAAATCTCCAACACCTCGCTGTCTTGAATAGTTGATAAGGACCTGTTCAGTCTCTCGTGCGGTCTCTACGATGGTATGTCAAGAGTGGTCCTGTATGAGACCACACAGCGCGGCAAGCGCCGTCGCCGCAGGCGACGCGCCATATATGCGTCACCTTTCGGACTTTGGAGCATAGCCCAACGGACTTGTTTCTTTCATTTTCTTTATCTCATGTTTCACTCTATTTGTTTTCACTCGTCTATATATTGTACTCTCGGTTGTACTGCGAGCGGTATCCTCGTTCATCCACTGAACCCCGGTACCGCTGCGCAGGTTAGTTAGTACAATCATATCCTCGTTCATCCACTGAACCCCGGTACCGCTGCGCAGTACCCGCACCTCGAGGACCGCCGCTCGCTTCGCTTGCGACAGGTTATGAGCCCCGGCTCCCCCGCTCTTTGAAGCTTTATCGCCCGGAAACCCATTTTTTTTTGCCTCTATTTCGCGTCCCCCCCGTCCCCCCCGTCTATTTCAGTCATGTCAAATACCGACGAGTCCCTGCGAGGGTTTGATCGACTCAACGGGTCGAACTACCCAACCTGGGAGTATGCCGCCTCGCTCGACTTGCAAGTCCAAGACCTATGGGACCTATTTGACGCCAGTCAGCCGACCTCCATTCCCCCGAAAGTTTACCTTACGCCCAAGACAACGCCCGCTACCACGCCTACCGGCAAAGCGCCCACCCGCCCGCCCTCGCCTGTAATCAATCCTGACTACACCACATGGCGCAAACGCGCCACCAAGGCTACCGCCCGACTCGTGAAACTCGTCGACACCGCCCACATGCATTTCATCATGGCCCGCGATACCCCGCTCGAGCAATGGCAGAACCTGGAGGAAGTGTTTAGCGAACGCACCGCGCATGCGATCCTGAGCAAACGTACCAAGCTCTCGCAGATGCGATGGGATCCCTACGGAACAGAAACCCTCCACACCTTCCTCCAATCCATGATCTCTCTCGGGATCGAACTCGCTCGCGCCAATCACCCCGTCTCTACGATTGACATGTGCGGCTTCATCGGCATGGCTATGCCGGAGGGCCTACAGCAGTCCGTATCGACCCTAAAGCGGATCGGCCGACTTGTTCCCGAATCCTGGGTGCGCGATCTCGTCGAGGATGAGAAGGCGTTCAAGCTCCATAAGCCCGGGACTGCTGCCAAGGCAAATCGAGTCGATGTGGGGGAGCGGAGAAACCGCCCCAGGGGCGAGTGTTGGAAATGCGGCGACCGGGAGCATGTGCAGAAGGACTGCCCGACCCTAAGCGAGGAGGAACGCCGCGTCCTGCGCAAACGGCACGAGGATCGTCAACGCGCGCGTGGAAACGGTCGCATTGCTGCACTCGAAAACCGCCTTAGTAATATCAAAGCCAAGGCGGTAGCGGCTGGAGTTACCTTCGACAGCGACGACGATGGGTCCAACGCAAATTCACGTGTCTACACAATTAGAGTTGGCGCCACCCCCTCGATCAGCGCACAGCCACTCACACACGGATCTACCGGACTTACCGAAGCGGCCCAACCCCTTGTTCCCACCCCTGAGCGCATTGTATTCACCGGCCGCGCCGATGACAACGCCAACGTCACGCTCTCGAATGCGAAGGCCGCAGCTGCGCTGAACGACTCTGTTGACCCCGGACTCGTCATCCTAGACTCAGGCTGCACGCGCCACGTCTCCTCAGACCGCGAATCATTTATCAACTATTGCCCGTTGGACGCACCTAGGAAAGTCACTGTAGCGGACGAAGGGACCGTTGACGCCATCGGCCTGGGTGACCTCTGCATCTGGAACCGCGGAGCCAACGGCAAGAAGCGTATGACCGTCTTCAAAGGTACCCTCCATGTCCCAGGCATCGTTGGAACCCTCATATCTGTGCGACAGCTCTGCGGGTCCACTGGCCCTCCCGTCCGTGTTCTATTCTTTGACGACCACTGCGAGATCTGGGGGGGTGATCGTCTAGAAGTGCGTTGCAATCTCGTCGATGACCTCTATGTAATCGAGCGGATGCCCATTCCCAACAAACACATCGCGTCCGCCTCTCCCGTCCACAGCTTCTGGCTACGAGCCATGAAAGCGAACTCCACCATTGCAATCCACCCCGAAACTGCCCACCGCCGCCTCGGTCATCTAAATATGAACGACGTCCGACACATTTCACGAGATGGACTCCTCACCGGGTTTGAACTCAAGAAGACTTCGGGCACCGGTACATGCGAACCATGCCTGCTAGGAAAGGCGCGTCGTCTCCCTTTCGGCTCTCGTCCCCGCTGTGACATCCCGCTAAAACTCGTCCATTCAGATCTAGTCGGACCATTTGACGTCGAAACAACTGGGCGGGCCCGGTATTTCGTTGTCTTCCGTGATGATCACACAAGAGTTGGGAGTGTCTACCTAGTTAGGCACAAGTCTGATGCGCTAGAAAAGTTCAAGGAATGGCGTGCTTGGGCAGAACGGTCTTTACAGCTTCGTGTACAGGGATTCCATAGTGATAACGGCGGAGAATTTATTGGAAACGAGTTTGAAGCCTACCTGCGGGATAATAATATTGAGTACTCGAGATCTCACGCACACACGCCGCAGGAGAACGGCCTCGCAGAACGTTACAACGGCATCATCTTATCCATCATGCGGACTATACTACAGGAGTCGGGCCTTCCGTCTAGATTCTGGGGCGAGGCAGTAAAATACGCGGCATACACCATCAACTTCCGACCAAGCGCTGCGCTGGACGGCGAAATTCCCATGGCTGTTTGGACAAAATCTACCCCCGACGCCTCTCATCTTCGCACGTTTGGCTGCGATGCCTACTGTTATATTCTACCCGACTCGGCTCGACAGAAATCAAAGCCCACAGCTATCAAGTGCAAACTAGTAGGATACACACGCACTGGCTATCGAGTTTGGGACCCACAGAACCGGCGCTTTCGTGAGTCGAAGCACGTTGTATGCGTCGAAACGCACGGCGAGGACGCTGGAGACCCAATCCCACCACCTTCTGAAGAAGCCCTAGCCAAAGCATACGACATGTCAGGCCCAGACGGCAATGGGTGGGAGATTGAAGTGCCAGACGCTGCACACCGCCGCCCGGACCCACCTGACATTGTCGAAGCCGTACTACAAATGCCCCCAGACGATGCTCCACCACTCGCAGATATCTCTATTGAAGCAGAAAACGAACCCGCAGAGGAGGCTAACGTACCTGAGCCCGGATTCGAAGATGTTCCCCCGCCGGATGACCCAGCAGGGCCTCGACGATCCGGCAGGATTCGGCAGCAACCAGGTTGGCTAAGAGATATGGTCCCATCCGACCCAGCAGAGCGCCGACGACTAGCACAGGCCAACGTGACTAAGGTAGACATCAAGCCGCTTGACGCACCCACCAGTGACCCACGGAACGTTAAGGAGGCCCTGGCGAGCGAACATGCGGATAAGTGGCTTAGTGCAATCGGACGAGAGAATCACGTACTCACTGAGATGGGCACGTTTGAGGTTGTTGACGTTCTACCCAGAGGAGCCAAAGCTGTCGGAAGCCGATACGCCTTCAAGTACAAATCCGACGACACCTACAAGGCTCGCCTAGTGGCACAAGGATTCAGCCAACGTCCCGGGATCGATTACGAGCTCACCTTCTCCCCCGTCACAAAATCTCCGTCCGTACGAATTGTCTTTGCCCTCGCAGCCCTACATGATCTCCACCTATTCACTGCCGACTTCGTATCTGCGTTCCTGAACGGCGAATTGAAGGAAGAGATCTACCTTCGAGCTCCCGAGGGAGGCGACGCCAACTGGAAAGGGAAATATCTGCGCCTCAACAAGTCGATCTACGGACTAAAGCAGGCCGCACGGGTCTGGTGGGAGAACGTTGAGAATATGATGCTGAAAATTGGATTCGAACGCGCAAACTCTGACTGGTGCTTGTTTGTACGGAGACAGGATGGGAAAGTGATACTAGTCGCTGTACACGTCGATGATATGGTGGGAGCTGCGACTGACGAAGATGCTTGGAACAGTTTTTGCTCCGAACTAGACCAGCACTTCAAGGTCAAGAACCTCGGCAAGGCCACGCATATACTTGGAGCCGAAGTTGACCAAGATTTGAATGCGGGGACCGTTCGTATTACCAACCGTCGTCATCTCACAGACACCATCAAAAAGTATAACATGTGGGACGCCAAGGCTGTTTCAACCCCTCTTGACCCCGGGATTCATCTCTCACACGAGGACTGCCCCACCGACGAAACTGAAAAGTCTGAAATGAACCTTGTTCCTTATATTTCAGCCATTGGTTCTATTCTATACATCGCTGGTAACTCTCGGCCCGACATCTCTTATGCTGCCTCGTTCCTAGCCCGCTTCAGCGCAAATCCAGGTCGGAAACACTGGCAGGCCCTCAAGCGCGTACTTGCATACCTCCGACATACCTTGGACCACGGGATAGTCTACCGACGAGACGGCAACACCGACGTGTATGGCTACAGCGATGCCGATCATGGCGGATGCCTGGACACTGCTCGCTCTACATCCGGCTACGTCTTCCTCTTAGCTGGCGGAGCAATTACTTGGTCGAGTAAGCGGCAGACAGTCGTCTCTGAAAGCACACTCGAAGCCGAATACATCGCGGCAGCCCATGCGTCGAAGGAAGCCATGTGGCTTCAATACTGCCTAGCTGACATCGGATTCCCCACTCGCACCCCCATTCCCATTCGATGCGACAACAACGGCGCAATCACGATTACAAAGAATCCTGCAGAGCATCAACGTACGAAGCACATGCATCGTAAATACCACTATATCCGCGAACGGGCTGCAGAAAACGACATCTGTCTCGAACGATGTGACACGAACAATCAACTTGCTGACTACTTGACAAAGCCGGTCCCAAGGGACACCTTTGCCCGATGCATCACTGGAGTCGGAGTCGGATCTCCCAAGAGCCCAGACAACGGTGGGAGCGCTGACAAAGATCCTGCCGACGCTGCAGGTCTCGGTGGGAGTGTCAAGAGTGGTCCTGTATGAGACCACACAGCGCGGCAAGCGCCGTCGCCGCAGGCGACGCGCCATATATGCGTCACCTTTCGGACTTTGGAGCATAGCCCAACGGACTTGTTTCTTTCATTTTCTTTATCTCATGTTTCACTCTATTTGTTTTCACTCGTCTATATATTGTACTCTCGGTTGTACTGCGAGCGGTATCCTCGTTCATCCACTGAACCCCGGTACCGCTGCGCAGGTTAGTTAGTACAATCATATCCTCGTTCATCCACTGAACCCCGGTACCGCTGCGCAGTACCCGCACCTCGAGGACCGCCGCTCGCTTCGCTTGCGACATGGTATAGTTATACGGCAACGACGGGAAAGCTGCGACTCGTTACCGGATTGCTTAATTGCCAATTCAGAGCGCCGCATGCATCACGGGGGGCTATGTATGACTGCCAGTATCCCTAATCTGGAGCGTGACTGTAGATCTAGAATCAGCAGTAATGCGCATATGTCGAATGGACCACAGGACTGGGGGGATCTAGTCCCAGTATGAGGCGTTTATAGAAATGGGAGTGGATGTTTGCAGGATTCGGCCGACGTCGTTGATCACCCTATTAGAGAAAATTTTACTATTTTCGGGCTTGATATTGCCTAGATTGTGTATGTCCTCTGGAAACTTCCACAGAGTTCCCGAGACATTGCGGATTTCAGACAAGCGCTGACTGATGCTGGCGGCAAGATTCATCAGCGGATGACGAAGCCGGCGGAGGATTGGCTGTTCAAATTTGCAATTCGGGTTTCAGGAACCGACCACCTCAGGAGGAATGTTCCGTGATGAGTAACACAACCTGCGACCTGAATAATCACTGCTTGCCCCGCCTTACTTACTTGTGGCTATATAATGTGCGAACTGGCTCGACTCAATCCCTACACTTCTCATATTACCTTCCCCTCCTACCTCCGCAATGGCCGCTTACCACCACACTGAGGCAGGCTTTGGCACACGAGCCATCCATGTTGGCGCCGAAGCCAACGCCGAAACGGGAGCCGTGATCGCTCCTATTTCTCTCAGCACGACCTATAAACAAGACGGCATCGGAAAGCACAAGGTGAGCACACCCGATATTATACCAACAAAATCGGCTTGAACTAACTGTACTGTTAGGGTTACGAGTACTCCCGTTCCGGCAATCCGAACCGTAACCAGCTTGAGCGGTTACTTGCTTCGATCGAGGCTGGTGGAGGGAACGCAGTCGCATTTTCCTCCGGAGTCGCCGCAATTGCTACCTCACTCCAGGCACTGGGGCCCAACGCTCATGTTGTTAGTGTTAATGATGTTTATGGCGGCACCTTCCGGTATATATCGAGTCTATTAGCTTGAAACTAGGTAAGATACTCATCATTCATTGTAGATATATGGCCCGTGTCGCAAAGGAGAACCAAGGTCTAGAGACGACGTTTGTAGATCTCGAAAATGCTTCGGACGAGGAGATCACCTTGTCGTTCCGTGATAATACTAAGGTTCGCACGCTTTCAGCCGATAGCAAGTTTATCGATACTCACTTTGCCCTCGTAGCTTGTCTGGATCGAGTCACCAACTAACCCGACTCTTCGCTTGGTCGATATCCAGCGGATTGCTCGCCTCGCTCACTCGCACCCGTCCAACCCTCTCGTGCTGGTCGACAACACCTTCATGTCTCCATTCTACTCATCCCCACTTCTTCTCGGAGCCGACGCCGTCGTCCACAGTCTCACCAAATACGTCAACGGTCATTCAGACGTCGTCATGGGCGCTCTCATCGTACCCTCTGCAACTACCCATCCGCGTGCTGCCGCCTTTGCCGAGCGCACTCGTTTCCTCCAAAATGCAACTGGTGCTGTTCCCAGCCCTCATGACGCCTGGCTCGCCCACCGTGGTGCCAAGACTCTGCAACTGCGAATGCAAGCCCATGGTCGTAACGCGCTCAAAGTCGCAAGATATCTCGAGTCAATCGCTGGGCCTGGGTCAGCGGTTGAAAGCGTAACATATCCCGGATTGGCATCCCACCAGCATCACGATCTTGCAATTCGACAACTAGCGCCACACGCGAGGAAGTTTATCGATAGCCTCCCAGTTGACGAGCTCGCGTCTGGCGTACCATTTGGAGGGATGATTAGTTTCAAGATCGCCGGTGGACTGAAAGAGGCCGAGAAGTTCTTGGTCAACAGCCAGTACTTTACGCTTGCCGAGAGCTTGGGCGGAGTCGAGAGTCTCGGCGAGGTCCCAGCCAGCATGACGCACGGTTCGATCCCCGAGGCCGAGCGTGTTGCACTTGGAATCACTCCTAACCTCATCCGGCTAAGCGTTGGTATCGAGGACGCGGAAGACTTGATCGCTGATATCGAGCAAGCTCTCCGAATTGCAGTGCCTCACGCAGTATTTGCGGGTCCTCTTGCGATCGAGACTCCCGAGTCGAGCCGTAGTGTCAACGATACTCCCGAATGCAGCATCCCAAGCACGCCTTCTGATGCTGTCCCGGCTAGGCCACTCGTCCCGTTACTAAAACTTGACAAACTGGAGTCGTTAGTCTGTTAGGATGGTGCTTAAAATTCGTTGGTCTTAGATACCCTTGTAACTTTTAAGATTGTTGCACGTTGCCGCTTTCCAAATTGTAACTTATTACTGGACTTACCGTGTAGTACTATGTTTCTTTAATCAAAACTCCTTGTCCTTCGCGAATCGTCAACAAGCATCGGCCTTTGTCACAGCTGCAACGATGGATACCCACGATTAGGGATGATGGGCATAGCCATAATATCGCTATGAAATTGTAGCTTGAGCTATTGTAAATTGTAGCTATGGATCTGAAGTCGATTGAACAAGGCGATATAGGTGCTGCTGAGCGACCCCACCGAGCCTCAAAATCTTTCAGAGGTCTAGAATACGACAAGCGAGCCAAGGGGGTGGCTGGTGAGCTGTCGCTTCTAAAGTATTCGCGGTGGGACATTCGGTATACATCTGGCACCTCAGTGAGCTCCGAATCGTCAAAACATCACACATGAAGTTGAATTCATCAAAGTACAGATTAGTCGCTATAGGTTGCTCCAACCAACACAGAGATTACCGGGTAAAATCTCTATACCATTCATGCAATTGCTCTAGTAAAACGATTCGACATTCTACCGAGCAAGTGACGTCTCTAGAAGGGGAACCGTAAGGAATAATTGTCCCCAATATGTTCGTGCAGCGTGCCAAGACATTCTAAGCTCGGGTGATAGTGGACGTAATCGGTTCATGGAGGTGTTGCTCAAATATGCCAGGGCCCTCTATCTATGAAAACATTGCCCTTCCGGCAACGAAGAGGCGTCCTCTTGGCGCGAAATCTTCAAAGGCTGAGGGTAGCTCATCGAGGATGGCGATGAATTCATCCTGTGAGCCTATCGTGGGATTTAGGATGGTGGTCGAACAACCTGAACCGACATTCGGCGCTTAGCTAAAATATCGCTAACAAGTGTCACATTTGTCGCTGCAAAATCTCTGTCGTTTTTCACTCCTTTTTAATCCATTCAGGCGGTAGTATAGGCGTAGCACTTGCAGAGTCGAGGGTAGATATAATTCAAGAAAGTTTGATTTAGTTTTCTTTGCCCCGTCGAAAATGTTGCTACGGCGGTGGCAAATTGTTGTTGTTGTTAGCTGAATAATGGCAAAATGTGGCTATGCCCATCGTCCCTATTGGCGGGGGATTATATGATATACAAGGAAACCAATGACGAATGAATCATCTGTAAACTTCCTTGACTCTAAGTATATGACATATACGGCACCATCAGAATTACAAGCCCCGATTGCTCATAGGTGCTCGCTTTGATCGTTTTACCAATCGCGAGCTGAGCCGAGCCATTCGCATGCTATGTGTATACAAGAACTCAATGGGGCATCTTCTCTGTGGAGAGGAAACTCCCCGAAATTCAGATCCACATTTTTCGGTTTCAGGTCAATTCCACCTGAAGTCGGCCATTTCAGGTAAACCCGAAAAAACAGGAGACCTAAAAACCAGTGCGGACCCGCTGGATTCCGTGCGCCTCAGTTTTCTACTTCCTGGATTTCAGGTGAGTTCCGCTGGAGTCGGGCGATTTTGGGTACCTGAAATTCAGTTTTTCCCCATTCCACAGAGCTTTAAGGATTACTACGCCGCGTGACACATGATATAGCGGTTTCTGTGCGATGTTTTAGTGTCCTAGCCCCGAGAGGTTACTTACCTGCCTTCTTATAGTGGCTCAGCCTGGGTTGGATTTTAAAAAGCACGTGTATGCGCCGAAATAAACTAGTATCTAAGTCACAGATGCTGATAAGATACTAGATCGTCACCGCCGCATCGAATCACTGCCTCAACGAATAACGGTGGGCAGCATGGAAGACACACTTTATACTTAGCTTACAGTCTCTGGAGCAAAGAACCGCGGAAGAACAATCTGCAAAGTACGTGTTGGGTCCACGGACACGCAAGATACGGTGGAGGATGATGCCGCATTTGGCGAGGTAACCAGCAGATCTGAATCAGATCCTGTGGTAGGTCTCAGACAGATCATTAATTGATAAAACTGAGCAATGTAAGTTGGGAGTTTGACGCTTCCTCAGCAGCCGCCGTGTCCCAAGAGCAGCTGAGTGGGAAATGTGGTGTGTTAGTATGATCAAATACTAGAGCACAGTCTACCGTCGAGCTCTGCACTAAAAGGCACCAATTATAGCTTCGCTTACATGTTGAACTAGGGGATTTAGGTAGTGAGACACTCTAGTTGATGTTATGGGTGGCCCTTTGAGACCAAACCGCACAGAAAGGGGCTGACAGTACATGCAACCGTGCGCATACACACAGACGGTTGGGCTTCAGGCCATTGTTCTTGCAGTTCTCATCACTCCTGTTGTCGTATGAATTCTGTATCTTTGTAGTGCTCCGCTTACTTTGCGGTATCCTGGCTCATCCCTGAGCTCTAGTACCACAACGCAGAACCCCCTTTCTCCGCCTCTCGTGTATAAAACCACCGTTTTGAGACTTAGATCACAGTGTGCAAGCCGTTACATGGCTCACCATATATTTACTTACAAATAAGTCTCCTTGAATTGTTTTTACCGTACCCTATTTGAACGACAGCAACTGCCGGAGACCGGGATTACAAATCCGATTGGCAAATGAAACGTATCAGCGCTAAAGCGTTCTAAATATGGTGATCTCGGTTTGCGTACTCTTAGATTTCTCTTCTACACAACCGTCATGTCATCACGAGATTCCTCAGGTAGCGAAGAGAGACTCCGGAAACGAATTTATGGTGCATAAACCTCGATGTTTTTGGTAAATTGGAGGTCTAATTCTTGATCGCAGGGATCAAGCTACAACCAAATACGTCAGCGTACGACATCTCCATCGAGATACTTGTAGATGGTACAAGGATACACAAGTTATTGCCAGTAAAAACGGGTCAAATTCTTGAATGGTCCAATCTTTGGCTTCCATGGTCAGTATTTTAGTCGCTAGATGTGCATATTCATGGCGCTGATCGTATGCATCCTGCAGCGACGTCTATGAAGCCTCAACAATCACAGTCCAAGTCACTGAAGTCCATACGATTCGAGATCGCACTGGACAAGCTACCCTTCAGGTATCACATTTGAAGAACCAAGAGGTCATATCAATGGGTACTCTGAGCGCAGATCTGCAATTTTCCGTTCATTTACCCCCAACCCGTAGCGTGCAACAAAATTCAAATGAGCATCGAGGTCTCGTTTCCGAGCAGAGCGGCGGTATGTGGATAGAAAAATGGCTTAGGGGCAACTAATTATACTTGCGACATCAGGCCGTGAGGGCATATTCCGAGGCGTTTACCAAGGCGCAGCGAATAGAGAAGAGACGAGGAATAGTCGAAAGGGCGGGAAAGGTTGGTGATGCGTTCAAACTACTGCTCGCCCTGGGCAGTGCAATGGCCGAGGTAAGTGTGAGACTTCCGAAAACATGGTGTGGGTCAAGAATTGAACGCATACATCATGTAGCTGGACCCTACCGGAGGCGCGAAGGTAGCTTTCGCTCTCTGCACCCAGGCGTGGGAGGTATGTATTGCTTGCTATAGCCAGAGTGATCAAGTAATTTCTATACTCCATCCTTCACCGGTCCCAGTATCTCGAGCAGCAGGAGAAACAAAACGAGAGTCTAAACGAGCTAGTCGAGAGCATAGCAGAGATGATCCCGTCCATTGACTCGGTTAAGGGCATAACGGACTCCAATCTCTCTCAGACGGTAATAGCGATGTTGAACCTGATCGAAGATGTATCGCTGTTCATCCTGAGCTACAAACCACGAGGCTCTCTAGGCAAGCGTACTCTGCATTTACCCTGCGCTAAGCCAGCCTAACCTTCGGATCTTTTCTCAGAGACAATGTGGCATGCAGCCGTTAGCTCGGAGGATCAAGAGCGGACAAAAGAGCTCGTCGCCAAGTTCAGCACTCTCCAGAAAGTGTTCGACAGGAGGGTGAGCGTGCAGACCATGAGAACGCTGGAGATCGAGAGTGAGTAGTATCTGGCGCATGAGACACTGGCTGAAGTTAGCGGGACATCAACGCTAGGAGTGTATGCGAAGCTCAAGCCGACGGACTTAGCGGGCTACAACTCTGATCGACAGTGTATTGAGGGTACTCGACTCGACCTCATCGACCAGCTTGTTGACTGGACTCAAAAATCAAACGTAAGCTCGCACCTTGCTTGGGTGCATGGGCCAGCAGGTTTCGGGAAGAGCTCAATTGCGACTTCGCTGTGCTTACGGCTCAACGATCGACGTATACTGGCATCAAGCTTCTTCTGCAAACGCGATAGCCCAGAACTACGCGGCCCGCGTCAGGTGCTAACGACTATTGCATGCGGGCTCGCACGTCGATGGGAGCCATACAGAAACGCAGTCACTGCCGCAGTTAGGGAAGACCCCGAACTACAATCGCAACATCTACAACCTTTACATGATGCACTACTCCATGAACCGCTACGAGCAGCTTCAGCCGAAAACCAACCAGCAGGGGTACTGGTCGTGGTTGTCGACGCGCTGGACGAGTGTGGAGATACGGTCGCTCGCAGGCAGCTGCTCACATGTTTATTGGACTTGTCACAGCTTGTGTCTTGGCTCAGGATACTGGTGACTAGCCGCCCGGACCCGGACATCCAGGAGTTCTTTGAACGAACGGAGCCAGAACGCTACACATGGTTCGATATCACCAAACACGACGCGTCCGCCGACATACGGGTCTTCGTGCAAGGCTACTTGGGAGGTATGACCCAAGCCAAGGGCTGGCCACGCGATGCAATCGACCAGGTATCGACTCGAGCAAACGGACTGTTCATCTGGGCGCGAACTGCATGCAAGTTCATTATGGACGGATTCGACAGGCGTAAGCGATTGGATCAGGTCTTATCTGGTTCAGGGCTCGCTGATATTGACCTGCTTTACGCTACTGCGATCAAGAGCGGTATGCTGGACGCTGGCAAAGACAACATGGACTTTATGCTGCAGTGCCTCGGAGCTGTAGCGGTTACGGCCCAACGGAGCCCGTTGTCGGTCGCGAATTTAGCGCTGCTGTTACAGGACCGGGTCTCAGAAGATGTACTAGAGCGAGTGGTGGACAGCCTATCGTCGGTACTGTATGTAGACCGGAACCTGGGTGATGCTATCCGCATCTTTCATCCATCCTTTATGGACTTCATCGTCAATCAGTCCCGATCAAAGGAGCTGTGCGTCGACCTTGAGCGACAGAACACCCTACTTGCGGAGTGCTGCTTCGGAGTGATGGCTGATGGTCTGACGTTTAACATATGTGGGCTTGAAACATCCGATCGGTTTAACAGCGATGTTCGAGACCTAGACGGTCGAGTACAAGCAGCGATTCGTCCGCATCTGAGCTATAGTTGCTTGTACTGGTCCAGTCACTTCACCGAAGCTCAGCCGAATCAACTAGAGACCTATCTACGCGAGTTCTTGGTTGGGCAAAAGCTCCTGTACTGGATCGAGGCGCTCAGCCTGCTTGGTAAACTCGGCACAGCTCCAGTTAGTCTACTATCGCTCACAACATGTCACTTGCCAGTAAGCGGTCTCTATACTGCTTCAAGGCGAGTGCTGACGTAGAGGCACCGTGAAGGATAATATGCAGGGGTATCGAACTGTAGCAAACGACGCATACAGGTTTGTCCTGTTGTTCTACGACGCAATATCAAGGAGCACCCCCCACTTGTATGTTTCTGCACTCGCATTTGCACCGCGCAACTCTGGGATAACGCGGCGTTTACGAGGAAATTTTCCAAAGCTCTCAAGTATCACTGAAGGTGCTGAAAAGGACTGGACACCATGCCTCCGAAGCATCTGGGTCTCTAGCGAAACCCATTCCACCGCATATTCTCCAGATAGCCGCCGAATCGTCTCCGGCTCCAAAGACGGGGCAGTGAGGATCTGGGATGCAGAGACAGGCGATGTTGGACTAGGCCCACTGATGGGTCACTCCGGTGCAGTGAACTCGGTAGCATTTTCTCCTGATGGTCGCTGGATAGTCTCTGGTGCCGGCGATATGACGATTCGATTGTGGGATGCCGAAACGGGGAAAGCAAGGGGCGAGCCACTGCGAGGTCATACCGATGGGGTGCTCTCGGTCGCGTTCTCTCCCGACGGCTATCGACTTGTCTCAAGTTCAGCAGACAAGACAGTATGTGTATGGGACGTGGGAACTGGCGATTCCATTCTTGAGCTACGCGGCCACTCAGACCATGTGTGGTCGGTTGCTTTCTCTCCTGACGGCTATCGGATTGCCTCAGGTTCCAACGACAGGACATTGCGTATCTGGGACGCAAAGACAGGCGCGCCTGTGCTTGAGCCATTGCTTGATCACTCAGGTCCTGTGAATTGCGTTGCATTTTCTCCTGATGGGCACAAGATAGTGTCGGGCTCTGGTGACAGGACTGTACGCGTTTGGGATGCGAAAACAGGCAAAGCACTTCTTAATCCACTTCGAGGTCACTCGGAGCGTGTGTGGTCCGTTATGTTCTCCCCCAACTCTCGACTCATAGCCTCTGGCGCTTGGGACAAAACAGTCCGGATTTGGGACGCACGGACTGGTGCTGCAATTAGTCAACCGCTTGACAGTCACTCAGGCTGGGTTCGCTCTGTCGCCTTCTCCCCTGGTGGCCGTCGAGTAGTCTCTGGTTCCTACGATAAAGCTATACGGATCTGGGATATAACCGGTGAAGGTACTAGTGGAATGGCGCAGGGATCTACTTCGCACAAGGGGCATTCACACTATGTGAACTCTGTTGCATTCTCGTCAAATGGGAAACGCGTAGTCTCAGGCTCCGATGACAGAACAGTGTGCATTTGGGATGCTGAAACAGGCGCAATGGCTCTCGGGCCTCTGGGAGATTATACTAGCACAGTCCAAGCTATTGCGTTCTCTTCAGATGATCGCCGCATTGCGTCCGGCTATGAAGACGGAACATTGCAGATTTGGGACTCAGAAACAGGCATGCCGGTGCTTGATCCACTGCGAGGTCACTCAAAATCAGTAGCGTCTGTCGCATTCTCCCCTGACTGCCGCCTCATTGCCTCGGGCTCCGACGATAACACAATACGCTTCTGGGACGCTGAGACTGGTTGCGCTGTACTCCAGCCGCTGACGGATCACTTAGACTGGGTTACGTCCGTCTCATTCTCTGCAGACGGCTGTCGGATTGTTTCAGGCTCCACTGACAAGACAGTACGCATCTGGGACGTAGAGACTGGCCAAGCTGTACTCGAACCACTGACAGGTCACTCAGACTGCGTAAAGTCCGTTGCGTTCTCTTCTGATGGCCGTTGGGTCATGTCCGGCTCCGATGACCAGACGGTACGCATCTGGGATGCAGAGACCGGCAACCCGGTACATGATCCCCTACGAGGGCATACAGACTGGGTGCGATCAGTGGCGTTCTCTCCCGATAGTCGCTGGATAGTCTCGGGCTCCGACGACAACACAGTGCGTATCTGGGACGCAGAAACTGGCAATGCAGTACCCGAGCCCCTTCTGGGCCACTCAGGCTTAGTGATGTCTGTTGCATTCTCTTCTGACGGCCGTCACATCGTTTCTGGTAGTTGTGACATGACAATTCGCTTATGGGATGTTGAGCCTCATACTAGATCAAGCGATAAGACTCCTAGGTTCCTGCCTGGTATGTCCAAGTCCCTCTTTATTGCTGTCTACTCACGTTTCGTGACGTTCCCTCAGGTACCCGGGTTCCAACTATCCACCAGGATACGGTGGGCCATCAAGTGCTAGTGAAAAGCGCTCAGCTTGCCCGTCACATGCACCCTAACCTATCAGGCTGGGTGATTTCGACTGAGGGTAAACCCATCGTATGGCTGCCACCAGACTTACGGGAGGTCGATGATTCGACAATCAGTATATCACCTACTCGTATTCGTAGTCGCATCATTGTTGATCTTACCGACTTCGTGCATGGAACCTCGTGGGCGTCAATCGCTAATGCGCTGCCAGATTGACCGTCAATTGATCATACACTGTATGCCCTGTCTTTGTTTTTTATGTCGAAGTGCTCTCATATCTCCAATATATTTTTCTGCTATCTGTATGATTCTATTGACTTCTGTTGCCCTGAGTCTTAAAACTGTTACTGGTAGCAAACACATCCGAAAAGGCCCGCACCAAAAACAAAGCATAACTTTTGACTTGGGGGACCCGCCTGGATTTGGCATGCACTTGCTTCATGCTACACATACGCATGGCCCGCTCTACCGGCCTAAATACTCACCTCGTCACTAAACTTCCCATCGATGATACTCAATGCATACCTACGTAATACAAGGAATCCGGTTTGAAATACACATGCTAACATACTGGCTATGCCCTATCTATTCCGCCGTATTTAATCTCAATGAACGACGCCAAAACGATTAAAAGCAAAGTTTTTGCTGCTGAATGCCTACAACTGGTGTCCACGGTGTTCATGTATGATGGCGCGACTGGCCCACGATCAAAGCCGCTGCGTCCGGCCCAGGCCCTACCGGCAACTTCGAACTTATGCACGGAGCATGCGAAGAGACTGCCACGAAACACACTGAAAACGCATATATTCTCAATGTAATTAGCTTCTCTTGACCAAATCCACTTATTATAATTCGCGAGTTGGAGAAAAAACAGAAACGCTATGTATTTCGGACTAAGGTTAACTTAGATCACACCACTGGCGAACATTGCACGACTTGACTGAGACGCACAGCGTACGAGTGCTCTTACCAGAAGCTAGGGTCAACTCCCGTCGTCAGCCTCTGTTATAACCAACACTCGAAGCACGCCTCCACGCACCTGATGTCTGGTTTGAGCATATGTACCCATCTCACAGGCAGATCCAGATTCTCCAACTTCTCACCGAACACCTTGTTGGCTGGACTCTGCTTCCCCTCGTCATGGTCGACCGTGCCAGGAGGGACCAGCACGAAGCAGTGTTGCCCGTCATGTAGGACGTCCGGCATTTCGCATCCATAAGAGACGACCAAGTGAGCTCGCACGTTCGCCACGGCGACCGCTGGCTCGATATTCGTCCCCGGAAACATTTTCTTCCGAACCTCTTCCTTTCGCAAGTCGTCGTATGTGAGGAAGTATCCTGCGAGGGGCGTACTGATCGTCCTGTATGAGTTGGCGGATATCAGCAAGGTCACCAGAATAGAGCTTGCTCACTTACATGAAGGGCGAAAATAGGGCGATAATGAATATGAGTTATCTTCGGCGCTAGCCTTTGTACAAGGCTGAATCGAGGTTGACCACAAAGTTATCTCAGCGCTTAGTTTTTGACTGTGGTCGTTAGTAATTCATCGGTGGCAGCTTTTTGATGATCGAGCGAATTGATTTGGATAAGCGCCGAGCTACACACAAAAGCCACCACATCACTCGCATGAAAATTCTTGATCGAAACAACATCACATTTTACAGAAGTCTACTATATATAGACTTGCGGTAAATCACCTCGCTTTCATCTTGTATGAAGAGCAGCACCGAATCGCGGGACAAGCCATCTTCGTCATCACCCTACTTCCATCCCTCATGTAAGTAAGCAAGACGCATTCTAGCAGCCTTGCTAACATCCGCCTTGAACTCACGCAGGACGATCAGCACTCCCCTCGCAGGATATTTTCTCACATACGTCGACTTGAAAAAAGAACAGGTTCGGAAAAAGCTTTTTCCAACGACAAAAATCAAGTCAATATACGCCGCGGGCAACGTACGAGCTCAAATATGAGAATTATACGAATGCGACATGCCAGAAATCTTACACGAGGGGCAGCACTGCTTTGTGCTGGTCCCTCCTGGCACGGTCGACCATGACGAGGGGAAGCAGAGTCCAGCCAACAAGGCGTTCGGTGAAAAGTTGAAGAACCTGGGTCTGCCTGTGAAATGGGTGCACTTGCTCAAGCCAGACATCAGGTGCGTGCAGGCACGTACTTTTGAGTACTGGTAACAGAGGCTGACGATGGGCTGGCGCTAGCTTCTGGTAAGAGCACTCGTACAATATGTACCTCAATCAAGTTGTGTACTTTTCGCCAATGACTTTAACCTTATTCCTATATATATAACGATGTTTCTGTTTTTTTTTTTCCCTCCCATTGCGTGAGACTGAACCAAAGGCCCAATCGCCGAGCTACACACAACCCGCCACACCAACTCGATCATCAAACTGCACATCTCATTTTTAGTCGAGAAGAAGTCCAACTACACTAGCAGAACCTCCCCTCCCACACTCCCACACTCTTATAATTAAAACAACTTATCATCTAAAGCTCATCATGCGATCCACTACCACCCTCTCCACCACCCGCACCACCATACAACTTGCCCGTAATCGGGTTAACGACCGCCTGAACTTCCTGGAGCTTCTCCTCCAAGTCCTCAGACGTCGCGCTCTGGCCGTTTTCTTCGAGCCAGTCAGAAGTCTCCTTGACGGTCGCCAAGATGGTCTTCTTGTCTTCGTCAGAGATCTTGCCGCCGAGTCCTTCTTGGTCGCCGAGTTGGGATTTGAGGCCCCAGATCTAGTTAGAGTATCGTGATTAGTTGAGAGTTATAAGGGGATGGGAGGGAGGGGACGTACGAAGTTCTGAAGACCGTTGAGAGCCTCGATACGCTTACGCTGAGCCTCGTCCTCGGACGCGAACTCTTCAGCCTCGCGGACCATACGGTCGATCTCTTCCTGGCTGAGACGACCCTTTTCGTTGGTGATCGTGATCGACTCGGACTTGCCACTGTAGTACATAAGAATTTAGTTTACGATCGAACGAGTGGGGAAGAGAAGATGACTTACGTTCCCTTGTCGCTGGCGCCGACCTTCAAGATACCGTTGGCGTCAATCTCGAACGTGACCTCGATCTGAGGAACACCACGCTGCGCAGGGGGGATACCCGAGAGCTCAAACTTGCCGAGGAGGTTGTTGTCCTTGGTGAGCGAACGTTCACCCTCGTAGACCTATCCAATTCATTCAATAAATCAATTCAAATAAAATGAAGCGTGAGATGAGACCAACCTGGATGAGAACAGTGGGCTGGTTATCAGCGGCAGTCGAGAAGATCTGAGACTTCTTGGTCGGGACGACAGTGTTGCGGGGGATGAGCTTGGTGAAAACGCCACCGGTGGTCTCGATACCCATGGTCAAGGGGCAGACATCGATGAGGACGACATCCTCGACACCTTCCTCGCCGGAGAGGATACCACCCTGGATGGCGGCACCGTAGGCGACGGCCTCGTCGGGGTTGATTCCCTTGGACGGCTCCTTGCCGAAATATTCCTTGATGAGTTGCTGGACCTTGGGGATACGGGTCGAACCACCGACGAGGACGATCTGGATGAAAGTATAAGTACGAGTGTGAGAAATAAAATGAAGGAGAACGTACGTCAGAGATATCCTCCTTCTTGACGCCAGAATCCTTGAGAACCTGCTCGACGGGCTTCATGGTCTTGCGGAACAAGTCCATGTTGAGTTCCTCAAACTTGGCGCGGGTGAGGGTCTCGGAGAAATCGTTGCCGTTCTCGAAGGACTCGATCTCGAGCTTGGTCGACATCTGGGAAGACAGGGTACGCTTGGCCTTTTCGACCTCCTTCTTGAGCTTGGACAGAGCGCGCTGGTTCTTGGAAACGTCGGTGCCAGTCTTCTTCTTGTACTCGCGGACGAAATGCTCGATGACACGGTTATCGAAATCCTCACCACCGAGATGGGTATCACCGGCAGTCGCCAAGACCTCGAATACACCGTCGTCGATAGACAGGAGCGAGACATCGAAGGTTCCTCCACCGAGATCGTAGACGATGATCTGGGATTCACCGCCCTTCTTGTCAAGACCATAGGCGATGGCAGCGGCGGTGGGCTCGTTGACGATACGGAGGACGGTGAGACCGGCGATGGTGCCGGCGTCCTTGGTGGCCTGGCGCTGAGCGTCGTTGAAGTAGGCCGGGACGGTGACGACGGCGTGGGTGACCTTGTTTCCGAGATAGGCCTCGGCGGTCTCCTTCATCTTGGTCAAAACCATGGCGGAGATTTCCTCGGGAGTCTGTTGCGCGTATTGTTAGTGGAATAATAAATTAAAGTAAATGAGAAAAGACGCACGAAATCCTTGAGTTCGTTCTTGTTCTTGACCTGGATCATCGGCTTCCCGCCCTTGTTGACGATCTTGAAGGGCCAGTGCTTCATATCACGCTTGAGCTCGTTGTCGTCGTACTTGCGGCCAATGAGACGCTTCGCGTCAAACACAGTCTGGGACGGGGAAGTATGGAAGGCGGCCTTGGCAGCGTCTCCGACACTAAATTAGAAATTAACATTTTAGCTCCTGGACGCGTCAAGTAACAACGACAGAGCTACTCACAGACGCTCCTCATCACCAAACTGGACCCAAGAAGGAGTAATACGGTTGCCCTGGTCGTTGGCGATAATCTCGACGCGTCCACCACGGTGAACGCCAACACAAGAATAAGTCGTGCCCAAATCGATACCGATAACCGTCCCGTAATTTTTATCCTCGTCGGCGCGGGCGACCGGGACGAGGCAGATGAGCGCCATGACGGCAAAGAGAGCGAATGCGACGGTGGACACCATCGTGCGTGCAGAGGATCTTGAGGGTGCCATGATGGCAGTATTGGTGAAAGACTCGGTCGTACTCACGCGCTCATATATGCACGAAAAAAAGTGCTACGTGTCAGCCACGTGATCGTCTCCAATGTTTCAGGGCCACGTCGGCGCTATACGTGGCGTGTCCTCTTTGCTGGCCTTCGCTTGACCAATGCTAGTTCCCAGCGCCCGGGTCCTGGTGCTTCGATTGGGCGGCTGGGTCCCGTTGTGCGCTGCCACGTCTGAGCCGCGTTTGCCGACCGCCGTTGATCTGGTCATATGTTACGGAGCTATATATCTTAGCGATGGGTCATTTGTTCTAGATGTGTCGTATGCGACACGCAACTGAACACGTATTTCTAGATATTTCTTCAACATTCTGTTTATTTATTTTTGGCTGAAATAATTTGGGTATACCCACGTCCTGTCGATCGATCCATCACGAACTCGATGTCAATCCAGAATGGGTTGGAACAAATTAGTTTGATTGTGTTTACTACCTAATCGGGCCTGTGAATCTGTTCCTGTTGCGTTGCGACCGGCGCCCTTTTGCGTTCTCACACATAGGACGTTATACAAATTTTAGTCATTTATTTTTTCATTGAAATTTCTCTCCGATAAACAGACCCACATATCATTCTTTAAATACCCACGCGCATATAGCCAGTCGATCGCTTGGATAACCGTGTATCAAAGTCTAAAACTCTAAGCGATATGGACCAAAGTCCGGAACATGCTTACTCGATTACACAGCAATTTGCCAATAAGACTGTCTTTTCTTCTCTGTCAGGCTGGTTTGTGTGCCGAGGAAAGTATCTCTCTAAAGCGCATACTCACCACGTTCCTTCGATTCAACGGAAGCTTGAACATCGACTTGGACAAGTTCCAGACAGGCTTGGCTCCGTAAGTGAACCTTGTCCTGTATGCTTGAAATTGAACTAATGTTTTTTTTGAGTTTCTCTTGTATCCACTTATCGTCACGGCACTTCAAATCTCAAACGATTCATTGAGGCTCGATCGAACCTTGCTATAAATTCGATTAAGCAATCATTGTAGTTTTATGCTCCCGTCGCTTCGCTTGCTCAATTCCTATACGCGCGTAGATAATAACCCAAGATAGGTCTATCGCAACCGACGCATTTATCTGCATATTTTTATCACTCTCACGTCAACAAGCGCTTAAACGCGTGCCCCGAGAGCTCCGCAGGTTGTCTGAACTTCGACTAGAAGAATACCGGCGGCTTCTACCGTATCCGCAATCGTATTGTCATTTACATAGAATCACTTGCACGGTCCAGCTCCTCGTTACATGATACAAAGCAGCTACTCGGGTTGGATATCCCGATATACATAATTTCCTCCGACTGGCCCTATCACTGCACCCAGGACGTACGGCTCTTGGTCACCCTGAACTACTCCGCTGTTGGCTATTATTTTCTTGTGATATACGTATCGCATGGTAGGGCGGCTGGATATGATAGCATCGGCGTTTTTAAACGGGATGGAACAATAGTACGCTACTCACAATCCAAGGCCATCCAAAACAATTACTGGCATATCCCTCACGTCAGGATTATTCGAACCGGCCGGAGCGGGCCCAATTGGTATCCAATCCGTGAATTCGCTGAGCTTCGAGCTGCCATCTCCGGTCGAGAGCTTGCATGCAAACGCGACGTGACTCGCGTCCAGCAGCCAACGATTAGGCACGTAATAGTCTCGATTCTGTCATGGAGAGTGTGTAAGATATATAGCGACTCGATTAGCTGAAGTTCCCTGGCTACTCACTGAGACCCGTGGCTTCAGCTTGGTAGCAATCGGCGGGCAGCTCTCTTGCAACGACCTCTTGATCAGGTTAGGACCGGGGGGGAGCTCTTCTACACTTTCTTGGAGAGATTCTGAACCCTCGAGCATATTTTTCAACCGATGAAAGTTATCAATTGCCTCGGCGAATTCCTCTAACTTTTCTTGGTCATCGTACGGGATTTGAACACTAAGCCATCTAGATCCGAGTTCTACAAACATGTCTTACAGTGTGAGTTTTGAGCTCCATAAACGTTGGGGATGCAAACCTTCAACGCCAAACCGCTGTCCTAAGGCTGTTACGGTATTCATCGCTGCTTCCACTACTTGGTTCCTGGTCCATGTAGGATCGAGTGGGATTGCATTATAACTGGTGACACTATTCGTGAGCCATCGTTACTACCACACAGATTAAGAGACGCACGAAATATCAGGGCACAAGTTTGAATACTGCGCTCTTACCAAGTCTTCAGCCGTAGCCCACGTCTTATACGAAACATCAACCAGTACTTGAAACCTGTGGTACGGCACTCTGTTTGAGTCTACCTACCAATAGGGGCACTATAGTCCGTGAGGCTGATGGAAGATGCATCGGCTCTGCTTACCATTGTAAATCCCCAATTCTGGTCGCCACCAGCGTCAATACGAGGTTGAACTATGATCGACACCCAGGGAAATTGTTGGCCTTGCTCTGGCCCGCCGTACGCCTCTGGCAAAACTTCCTTGGGCTCTTTGGTAGCTTGGAGTCTCGCCTCTGTATCCCCTGCAACCAGTTGACTTGTGAGCCGTGTCCCGTTTACCGCATTAGCGATCAAATCGGACGCTCCGCTGAAACTGAATCCTCCGGTGTTGTTATCAACGCCGTTTAAAAAACTAACAAGCCGCTCCTGGAGCACCACAGCTGCCTCTATGTTCTCCGCACAAAGCGCATGCCATTCGGCTAAAAAAGCAACATGAGTAAGTTTGTAGCTGTAGCTATAGAACGAACCGTTCGTCTCCGGCGCCAATCTGCTTTTGATATGATGCTGCAAGTACATCAGTTCGAGACATTTACCAGGATTATCCGGGCAATCTGGTCCACTGGTCAGGCTCATCATAGCATTACTTGAGGTATAGATTAGTGGCTTAAACCGCTCGTTGTGACTACTACACCTACGCTTGGTTGGAGACTAGACCTCCGCTTGCATCCGAGTGATCGCTAATTTTTATCAAAAAGTAAAACTCCCCGTGGTTGACCTAGGAATGGGTTTCTGGTTAGAAGTCTATGGTAGCTCATACTATCAGACGTAATAACGTACTGTCCGATAGCGACGCCTGATCCCCAAGCTAATGTGGTCCAACCTTGGGTTGGGGATGATTGTAACGTGGACGGACTGGACCTCAGTCTCCATTGCAAACACAGAGCGATGAAGGGGCAGATTACCACGCCGGAATAGCTGAACCACTCTTATATATATCAGCTTAACTGGTACACCTCTACCAACAGGCCCTGCGGGTCGGGATGCGCAGGAATGCTGTCGGTGCTTGGTCTGGTCCGAGACGGCTACGAAATTTCCGGGGTCCACTCCACACGGCCCCCACAGGCGTTGACCTCGTGCCACGCCAAGCGTACCTGGCTTCCTTTGTGGGAGAGCAGCGCCTTCATCATGGATACGTCCCGTTTCTGAGGTCAAAACAATCTGAGCACTGACTTGTACTGTCAAGTTCCTCACGGTGCGGCGTGTTCCTATTCGGAAGTCCTAGCTCCGTCACCGCTTATCTTGATTGTGAAGAGCGGATGACACCAGCCGCCCCGGTTATCCAGCTTCCGTTCTTGATATATAATATGGTTTGACAGTCTACTAGACCTTCTAACTTACATCTAATATCGTATTCGACATCGAACTAGGCACTGATGTGGGTCCCTCACCATAATCTCGGTTCAAGTTTGGGTCAGCGCCCCTCCGAGACCGGATTTTGTCGCTGACAACTTGCTCCCAGGTTTCCGTCCTGTGCGTATATGAATGCTAGGCACTTTGCTCTCAAACGCGGCACAATTACCCCATCATGGCAGCGTTGCCTCAACCTTACTCGTGTTATTTTTTGATATGCCCCAGTCCAAAGGAGGCTCCAAATGGGATAGTGGATCGGGTAATTTAAGCTCTTCACGATATTATGCGTGCAGTATTTGTGACTTACCTGGATATTTAGTTGGGTAACCGCTTTTTCTACGTGAAATTCGGTGATGGGAGCTGGCACGGTCATCAGGGTCGTTATTTCACCCACAATCCCACCTTCTAGTATGTCGGCTCACCTCAACAGTGTCAGTCTGACTAATTGGTTTACTGGTAGCGCGTATGGAAATGACACATGTTTTAAGAAGCAGTTCTACGCTGCGCCAGTCACCACGAACCCAGGCACTCACCTCAAGAAGAGCGTATTTGTAGCTATGGACCTCAGGCAATATATAAGTGAGTGCGTAGTTGATAGTACTCTACTCATCACTCACGCCTGCAAAAGATGGTGAATGGTACTGTATTCGACCTCCGCTAGTGAATGGACGGCGAGATATAATGCAATTGGCACTAGACTTAATAGCTACTGGTGACTGGTTCGAGGCCCAGGATCTAGGATATGCTGCCGCAGGAGGGGCCGGACTCAATACGAGGCAACAACAGATTGCCGCGTCGCAGCAGCTACAAGCTGTTGCGAATGACATCCTTAAGTTCTTCGGAGACCAAGGGTACGAATAGGCTCAATACTCCAAGCATGGAGCACTGTATGCTTATTATGCAACGACGAATACTAGAAGAAATTTCCCTGTAAAGCGTACCCGCATCTTGCTAAGTTGCTATTGAGGCTGCCATTGAGGAATGTGTCTAAGTCGGTTGAGACACGCGTAAAACAATCGATCATTCACAAACCCCCAGGTACTTAGTCACTTGCATTTGAAATCATCACTCAATGCCTGGTCTTAAAAAACTAGCATTAGGTCTATGTCGCATTATGTGTCTATCACATATTTTTCTCTGACTAACAATTAAAGTTCAACTCGATTTTCAGTTCGTTATCCATCGTTTCCTTCCGTTAGCGACACTGTCATAATACGAGTTTGGAGCCACTCAATCGTACGTAGATAATTTTTTGAAATTTGCCGACTAAAAAATTGTTTGTTTTCGATCAGCCGTCCTTGCTCGAATGCATGTAAGGGGACGGTGGCTAGGTGGCTAGCATTTGCCCATGTTGGGTTGTGACAAACAACGTGCGACGTAAATAGAATCAAGAGCTGCAATCATCCTCGCGAACGATCAGCAGCGCCACGACTCGGAGACGGGTTGTTAGAGAGTTTGCGATCGGTGCTAACTACTCGACTTCGACCGCCATGTTGACCTTGTGCCCCTCGCAGGATCGACAACAGGGCTGCGGACTCAAAGTGATATATCTCATTCAAACAACAACCGTAGTTAGACATTAGATATATATTTACCAGACTTAGATTTTCGCTTGTGCTCTGTCGTTTGAAATAACATGCCCAGTGTTTTCTTGGTTGCTAAATTTGTTTACGGTGGCACTTAGAATGTATCCCCATTCTACCTACCTGAATCATGAGGCTAATCAAGCAGCAGCGCGATTGAGAGAGTCACAGTGAGGTGCCTAGTATAGTTGGCATTCAACGCGTGCTAGCAAATAAGATTGTAAGAGTGTATAAGTACTAGTACAGGTGATTGCTTCTAAGCCTACAGCAAGAGGAGGTTCATTTCGGATTGACAGAGAAGGTCACAGAATGAAGCCCAGTCAGGCGCTAGCAATCGATAACGGAAGCTCTAGAGAGAACATCATGACCTCGTGCCTTGTACACTAAGATAATTACTATGATACAGTATTTGAATGTAAGCACAAGGATACGAGCAAGAAATAAATAGTGATATACGCGGTTGATCATAATAACGCATATATGTAGAGCACAAAAGTACGTAACCGGAGCCGGTTTTGGTGATACGTCGGCGAAAAAACAAAAAGTCGGTTATAGGTTTTTTGAGAAATACCGAGTGGCCGGCTTCCCGGTCAGCGACAGTATCCGAAATCAAGGGTGTTTGTTCGTTCAAGCGCGCATCACTGAATGCATGAAGTACATTCTTGCTCAAATATCAGTACGCATATAGACAAGCGGGAAATCACAGTGTATCAAGGTTTAACTTTCACACGCACTATGGCCCAGAACTTTTGAGTGACGGAGTCGCCAAAGCGCAGCTCCACGTCAGTATCGGCCCCGAGGATCGTCGCATATATGGGGATCTTCGTCCGTACGTGCTTTCCTATTCTGTGTTCGAGTACGATTCTGCTTTTGGGTGTACATTCTCTCCTTCCATGGTGTTAGGAGACTATTACCTCATTCATATTCATCTGTTTCTTCACTATGTCCCTCAACTCGACTCCATCGTGTTGAGATATGTCATTTTCAGTCGTTCATACATTTTATTCCGCCTCACTGGTGCATAGACTCTCTTTCGTGCTCTTTACATAGTGTAGCTCTAGACATTGGAGTTGGATCTCCAACGTACTGAGACACCCTCTGGTGTCATTTAGAGTCTCCTGAGACGCGCTACACACATCAAAAAAAATGCATTTTCTCCGTGAAAACTACTTATATAGCGTGGTAAAAGAAAGTAAGCAAGAGGATAATATTCGTAGTACAAAGTGATGCGCTTATACGCAGTACAACACAGTAGACAAGGTGCAACAAGGGAGCGGCATCTGCAATAATAACTACGGAAGACAAAGGCAATATACATGATAGAATACCGAGCCTAGTTTATTTGCTCTCACAACACATCGGGGAGAACGTCTCGCTTGCAGTGCAGATACTTACAAATCCATACACCTCGGGTAGTAAGTATCCTACGCCAGAAATGTCGTGCGATCACCAACCTCGAACGAGGCTTGTTCTCCCTTTTGTTGCCGATAACTTTTTGAACATTTGCTTACATAGCCATAGTAAACTCGATTACGAAGATTCTAGGCTGGAGTTGCTCATAACCGCCTCAAAAGATAACTTGTATCCGGTGTACTGTTCTTATATAAAGGTACGGACGGGATAGTATCAAATTGTAACATGGTTACGCAGAAGATTAAAGCATTACAGCTAAGTGGTGGGTTGTATCATTCAAGGCAAACTTACGAACCCTATTCCTGCGTGACAGTCACATTCAGATTAGCGTCACTAGGTGTACTTTAATGGTCTACTCTCACATTCATACGTCAGACCTTTGGGGGTGGAGCATGATCAGGCTCGTCCTCCAACGATCCCAGTACTATAACCTCAACCGCAGGGATAAACTGTTCTGCTGCTTGTTTGTTTGGCAAGAGTTTCAACGTGTGAAAACCTTGGATATATGACGCCAGGTCCCTGAGCCTATCTTCCCGGTCACGTGGAATTTGGATGCTAAACCAGCCGGTGTTAAACAACTTGTGACCAGGGTCCGAGTCTATAAAAAGATGTCTCGTATTAACTCTGACCAGAAACGCAATGTGGACATACCGTTCGAGCCAAATTCATGCAAGATATTGTCGATCGCGTTCACAGCGGCTTGTTTCCTTTCGTCAACAGTTGTCGTAGACTCAAGCAGAACAGCATTGTAACTAAATACCCCACAAGTCAGCTGATGCTGGGCGCACGCTGGTTCAGAGACATACGAAACATCCGGGCACAGATCTGGGTATTGCGCTTCCATCAAAGCTTCGGCCGTGGCCCAGGTCATAACTGAAGGCTCAATCAATACCCGAAATCTGTATACTGTATCATTCTTATTGAAAGATCAGCAAGTGTATGAGAACCAGAGTCTATAAGTAAAAGAGTTGATGTATATCTTACCAATGAAAACCCCCAGTTTGTTTGATTAAAGTCGATACGGGGTTGGACCACAATTGATACCCAAGGGAATTGTTCGCCCCCAGGATGATCTAGACATGTTCCTTCCACAAGCTCCGCGATCGAGCTAGATACATCTTCAAAGTTGTGCGCCTGTTTGTCGCCCCCATTGTCTTTGCCCCATGTCACAAAGTTACGCAACCGATTTCGAAGTTCTACTGCTCCTTCCTGGTTTCTAGCGCAAAGAGTGTGCCATTGAGCTGGGAGATGGTTTATATTAATATAGCTGTAAACTAGGCGAATCAGTCAATTAGACAAACAATTGGATCCTGGCATTGAACTAGTAGGGTGGTGCTTGAGGTGCTTTACCTCGAGCGATTTACCGGGGTTGAACGGGCTGTTTTTCAGCCACATTATCACGGAGCTTTGACAAATGACTTCAAGTCAGTTCAAATTGACGACTTGGATAATTAGACCTCATACTCACGCCTGGTCGGTGTCCCTGATACGGTCTAAACCTCTCTGGGGGGCATCAGAATCGCCGATTTTCATCCAGAAATAGTATTCTCCAAGTTCATTCTAGCGCCAAGCTTCATGTTAGAGAAACAAATGTGCCATTGAATACGAATAAACCGAAGGATACCACTAAGTCGTAACGCCGGATTCCAAGAGTCTCGTCTGACGAGGGGTCAGGAACAATAATGGCGTAGGCATATTTTTTGGGGAGTCCGGAAGACATTGAAAGCGCGGAAGGAAAGGTTCCACGAGCGCTCAGATTCGTACAACCATTTTATATCAGCTCCCACTACAAAGAAGGGGGTCGCAGACCCTGCCGTAAGCGTGCCTGCGTGCCGGGGAGTGCCGGAAATTCCAGCGCAGGCGGAGTCTGTGTGCGGAGCCCACACCAGCACCCGACGGTCCTGTCGCCTCGGGGTCGACCGGGCTGACCTCCACCGACCGATTGGTTCGGAGAACGTCATCGCGGTGGAGACTGGGCCAGTCCTCAAGAATCCACGCCGGTAGGCACCACATATACCGAGCGTTGCTTGCCGGCCTTCGCAGGTCTATGTCAAGCAAACAAACGCCGGCGCGATCGTTTTCGGTCTCCTACGTCTCGTCCGCTGGCGCATACAAACACTTAACGCGTCCTAAGTTATACTCGATATGGGCACAATCTCACTAAGGCTTCCATTTATGTCTGTAGACGTCTCTAATATAATTTGATTTATGGTACATAAAAAACACGACAAACTCTACCAAAGCACATGATAGGCATTGAACATGTGATCAAACAGCCTGAATAGAGCGTCAGACGTCGAAACAAGTATAAATCGAGGCGGACTTACGACTGAAGGATCACCGATGATCGGAGCTCAAACGGGACTTGGACCTGGTGGAGGAGAACGAGTCAGTAGTGTCGACAACCGCACTGAAGCGTGCGACTTACTCCGTTGCAGGCTCGTCGTGGACAACCAAGCGTCGCACAGAAATATACGAGAGGTATAGAAGTGTTGTCAGTGGTGCCTGTATCACTGAAGTGTAGCCAAGCTTACCGGGCGAAGGTAGTGGTAGAGAGTAAGTACTCCGCCGCTCCACGGTGTCATGAATAGTTGCATCTGCACCCGCCGCTGCGATCCGAAGATCACATACGCGGACCGAGGGCGACCAAGTGCAGTGGATGTCGGATGGCCTGTCCAGCATTAAATTACAGTGCTTGGCCAGCCCTGGTGCGCATACAGGCACTGAAGACTCGGTGAACGAGTCTTATCCTCTCATAATCTTGCTCATCACCTCTCTAAAGACTGACACAGACCTAGGAGGAGTTAGAACACCAATCAGTGAGCACTAGCGACCCACGATGCCGCTCGTCAGTGTCCCAGGCATAAAGTCGCATGAGTGTTTGCCTATCTGAATGATACGGAGACTAGCCGGCTCGAACAGTACCTAAACACATTCAATTGTATATACGTTAGATAGTGGATACGCGTCAAATGTACGGGGGACAGGGTACAGGTTGGTTGGGTGTGGATTCGCGTTGGTCCGCGGGATGCCTGCCGAAAAAGACTGCAGCCGTCCGGCGTCATCCGGCGCTATACTTACTGGTGACGCGGGCTGGGGCTCAGTATGGGTCGGTCTGTGTGGTCGGTGAAGGTCTGTGTTGGGGCGCGTCATGAGCCCGGCCGTAGACGGAGTTTTTGTCGGCTTAGCGCTGAATCCGGGGGGTTTTCAGCGGTTTGCGACTATGGTTTGCGACCCCCCGTCTTTGCAGTGCGAGAACCACATGTTGTGATTGGGTAACGAGCCCTTGTGAACATGAGCACCACAGCCGTGTTCCTATCCTAGATCGGCTACTGAGTCTCTGGAGTCTGTTCCGCAGAGATCTGTCACCTGACCGCTTATATGGTGTTCATTTTGTAAAAAAAAAAATACTAGCGGTACTAGGGAGTTTGGGCACCGCCACAATGTGGCGGTGCCTTACCGCAAACAAGTTTTGTCACAACCGGATTTTGGCTGTCTGCGTTCAGTTCTTGTTGGATACAAGCGAAACTTTGTTAAGAGGCACAAGATGGCTGACCGAGCGTCCTACGAAAAAACCAGGTCAGGTTATGAGCAAGAATACTATTTATTTGCTCAATGTTTGTCGATAGTTTCACAACCACATTGTGGTGCCAAATGTTGGTTGGCCTTCGCTTGCTCTGCGCCCGCATCCCATTGCTACCTATCAGCATATATTATCGTGTACGTGCTTAAGATCGATAACTGTGTGCTTCTGACTATATGCACAGTGTTTGCGGCGACTCACAGTGACGCAAAGCTGCCGTGTACTCGGTTAGCTGATGTCCAAAGTCAGGATCGCCCAATGCCTCCAACACTCCCTTATTTTTGTAATAAGTTAAACGATAAGAGGTTAATATAGCTTTTTTTAGATAAAATAGACATAAATTGGTGCGAGGGATGGACTCAATGAATTGTAGAGGGGACATTGCTCGTGGCTACACCATAATTTCAAATATTTACGCCTAAACCACGAGATCTGGCCCATATTGTGGCGGTGCCCAAACTCCCTATTCAGCTAACAACAACAACAATTTGCCACCTCCGTAGCAACATTTTAGACGGGGCAGAGAAGACTAAATCAATTTGTCTTGAATCATATTCACACTCGATTCCACAACTGCTACGCCTATGCTACCGCTTGAATGGATCAAAAACGAGTGGAAAACAACGGAGATTTTGTAGCGACAAATGTGACATTTGTTAGTGATATTTCAGCTAAGCGCCGAATGTCGGTTTAGGTTGCTCGACCACCATCCTCAATCTCATGATAGGCCCACAGGATGAATTCAACACCATCCTCGATGAACTAACCTCGGCTTTTGAAGATTTTGCGCCAAGAGGACTCCTTTTCGCTGCTGGAAGGGCGATATTTTCGTGGATAGAGAGCCCTGGCATAATTGAACGACACCTCCATGAATCGATTACATCTACTATCTCCCGAGCTTAGAAGGTCTCGACATGCTGTGCGAATGTACCGGGACCACTCATTCCCTACGGCTCCCTTTCTTTCTATAAACATCACTTGCTCGGTAAAATATCGAATTGTTTTACCAGAGCAGTTGCATGAATGGTGTAGAAATTTTACCCGGTAATCTCTGCGTTGAGTAGAGTAACCTTTAGCGACCAACTTATACTTCGATGAATTCGACTTAGTGTGATGTTTTGACGACTCGGAGCTCACTGGGGCACCAGATGTTTATACCGAATGTCCTTCCACAAATACTTTGAAGCAACAGCACACCAGCCACCCCCTTGTCTCACTTGTCGTATTCTGGGCCTCCGAAAGATCTTGAGCCTCGGTGGGGTCGCTCAGTAGTACCTGTACCGCCTTGTTCACTCGGCTTCAGATCTATAGCTACAATTTGCAATGGCTCAAGCTACAATTTCATAGCGATATTGTGGCTATGCCCATCATCCCTATTCTTGTGCACGACCACCAGTGCTACGGCTTAGAGACGTGTCATTCTGAGTCTAGAGGTCTTTCTGAACTGCCCGTATTGTTCCGGGTCCAATACGCTAGAATACCTTTGTATTGTTCATAAATACGCCGGTTTGGTCGAGTCTGGCTGGCATGTCCGTTGGAAAGCACGACATTTGGGGCCGACATATATCGGAATACTTTTTGAAAGACCCCGCGAATGCTTTCTTCCCAAAAGATGCACCAATTCCTACCAGTCGACATGCAAAGACCGTAGCTATCCCACACTTGCGCACATGGCCTTTGCTGGGCCCTCGTCGGAAACCTGTTCTATGTTAACAAGTGTCTTGTATCTGGTACGCCACCCAAAGGAACTACGCTCCTTAGACAACACGTTGCTACTCAGTCGTTGTATGGCGATCTTACGGACCTTTACGGACGACCTTGAGCCGGGCGGCAACAAGGTAAGATACGCAGCCACGGATAAGTTAGCCTGAATCTAATCCCAATTATAGCTTTTTACCTACGAACTTGGGTTTTTATGTTTCCGAGTCATTGTTCTCCTTATCCAAGTGGGAATCCTCACTCACACCAACACTTTTGGCGCCTTCGTAAGGCAGACAAGCAATTTATCGGATCCTCAAGCCATCTCTACTGCTCTTGCAGCTTTCGTCGCCCGCTTGGCTGTGCAATTTTCCAGCAGTGACAATCCAAGGGATAAACTATTTGGAATACTGACGTCGCAACGAGGCGGTCGAATGTTTTTACGGACCGTTGGCGGGTTTTACGATACGGACATCAGTTTTTTCTTGAATGCAATCTGGAACGACCGCAAAAACCTTTCAGTGATATGTTCTCAATCTTCAACATCTGGTTGGTCTTTTGCACTCTTGGTTCTCGGAGAGCACATACAATGGGCAGTAGAAGTGGACTCGTAAGTGTTTTCTTACGTATTCGCGTGGTTTGGGCTATCACTCATCCCTTTCAAGCGAGAACGACGAAGAATGGAGGCTTCTGCACACTCTTTGCTTTCGATATATCCTTTTCACGTTGAATCCGGACGAAACATTTTTCTTGACCGGAATATGCAGGGACGCAAGCCTATATCGATACGATGACGACGACAACGAGTACTATATCATTTCATTCGTTGATATGACTGATGCGAGGAATGTTATGGATGCCTATGTCAATAGGATGAAGTTAGTCCCTACTGGCGAGCGACTTTCTTCGGAGATAGTGGGGCTTCTCCTGAGGTTTATTACTCAAGACGTCATGCTGGACGTCCAAGAGCTGCTGCCTAGTTTTTTAACGGTCACTTGCTCGTGGATCTGGGAAGAACTGTGCTTGGGTAGTTCTGAACATTTAAGTCGGAACTCAGACTTAATTAATTGTGCCGCGCAAACCTTGGATTTTGCTAGGTGAGCGGTGCTACCAAAGTTAGGTTCGAGCCGTACTAACCACCTGCGGTTTTTGGTATAGAAAATGCTACACTACTTCCAGTGATGCCGGAAGCAAGAATATAGCGTCTTATACGAAAGCGCTATCCGAAAAGGACTTTATTAATCTAGTTGGACGACTTATCCTAGCACCACTCGCAGTCGGGAGTGCCGTAAACACCTTTTCCAGAGGTACTCTTGGTGTTCTAATGTTTAAGATGATTTTTACTTACGAACTGGCTGATTCTCAGGTCGAGACAACAATGATGATCTGGAAGTGTCAGACATGTGGATTAACCTCGTACAAGGTCCGGTAGTCAATTTCGGCAGAGAATACGTCCAAATTGGCAAGGGCTCGAACGGACTGCTCGCCGGGTCTTACTGGGATTGGCTCAAGACATGGCGCGGTTTTCGAGCCGAGTTTCCTCATTTCAACACCAAGGAGGAATGGTACCAGACCTACACTAAGGAGTGCGTCAATGCATGGCTAACTCTGGGAGACGCTTTTGGGTACGGAGACCGACTGTCCCGGGAGCAGTACGAGTGTGCATATCCGCGGTGCCAAGGTGATACATTGACTGTTGGAGCAGAGTTTGCCTGCAGCCAGTGCTTATTGGTAGCGTATTGTGACCATAGGTGCCAAAATATGTAAGTAGCCGAAAGGTTTGTTTTTTTGGAACTGCTCATATGACGGACCTATTCTCAGGCACTGGCTTGCACCTAATTCCTATTCACATCGTGAAGAATGCTCTCGGCTCTGGGAGACAGCCGGTTGAGGATTGACAACTAAAACGTTGTTTTATAGCTCTTCCAGTGGACAAAGTTTTAGTCGGTTTCACTAGTTTAAATAGGCTAACTACTACGAAACTGTGCTATTTAGTATACCACCTTCTTGAACTCATCCGGTTTAAACATTCAATTCTTCTGTACAAATACTAGCATTTATCAAAGCAAAACGCGCTCTGTCTTAGAGCCTACCCTGACTCCTGGTGATGAACCACGGGAGGTAACAAATAGATTGGAATCCTAACGCATACATTATGGTAACTCTTACCGCTCATATGCGCTTGTTTTATTCCATAGCCCCCCTCACACGACAAGCTAATCTGCCCAAAGCTTCATCCAGCGGATCTTCATCTCGGAGACTGAATGCGGCTTGCGCTATGTTGACCTCCCATCTAGATACAGCTCGGCTCCAAGAACTGTCTGTACCGTGGATGGAGTAACGAGCGCTAGATTCGAGGCTTGGCGGCTGCAGATCAACAACTATACGGCTGATGAGCTGGAAAAAATCCTTCACATAGCGTTATTAGTCAGATAAGGTGATATCATATGGCGGACCAGGTGGGTGGCCCGCTCGTAGTCTAAAATGTGTTAAAATCCGAAACTAGACGCGAGCACACGCAGCAGAGCCGGCGGAGCTGCGTGCGCAATACCGAGCCGCGAAAATACCGGCGCGGCGCGGCAGGTCACGTGGCACGCGCGCAGCGACGCGCCCGACTCGCACTTGACCATGATCATATCGTGTCAGCGCCCGACGTCGCGCGTCGCTTTTTCTTCCCACCCGCCGTTACCTTCGACACGCCCGGCTGGCTTGCATAGCCGAGCCCTCCCGACCACGCTTGCGTTCCCCAGCCAAGTCGGCCTCTAAGCCGGCCTACGAGGCGGGCCAGAGTTCGCGCGAGCGGCGGCACCCAGCACAGTAAGATATACTCAGTGCGTATGTCCAGGTCTGTGCTGGCTTCATAGTCTATTCGCACGGTACGACGTTCCCAGCCCATAGCGCAGTGTCTATAGTTTGAGAGAGCACAATCGCAAGGACCATCCATTGAATTCGCGGATGGGAATTAGTGCGTAAAGAAATCGACATCCACTCGTTTAACTCCGTGCTGATTGCGATACTGGACAAGATACGGTACAGCGACGCCAGCTCGCCTCCGGTACAACTCCGCTCCAGTCCGGTACGGCCGCTACCACGTTTTATTCAACACGGACGATCGATGTATTTTGAATTGAATGAGACCGTTGGCTACCGAGATAATGCCCATTTGGGAATTGCGGACGAGGATACTATATCAATCCTGCATCTGATACGCAGGTGCAGTCTTGATAGATGTCCTTGGGGACAATCAGGTCATAAGACCATTGTATGGCGATTATCTGTGAGAAAATCTTTTGCTGAGCGGCCTTCGCCTTCTTTTGCCTTCTTTCGCCTTCTGTCACTAAACTACCGTTGTCCTGATTTCCATTCCGGAAATCTCCTTGCGCTTGATCTCGTAGGTACAATCACTATGATCGGCATGCTTAGGATCCCCTGTGTTGATCCGGACGCGACCCCAAAGATTTCGAGTAATATGCAGGGTGGTATCGATGACAGTGGGCTACGGCAGTGATCTATTCGAATTCTATTGCATTGACAAGGTTTAGAGGCATTGGGAATACTGCGGCAAACATTTAGCACAGCGAACATCAACTCAAAAAGTACGACCCAGACTCACGAACTCGTTGACCACGGTACACGTGGAACCAGCGCATATAGTCGGACCCTAGGTTCAATTCATTAGGTTTAGCTCAATTGACATGTAAAGTGTATAGCTTAGATACGCACCTGGTAATATTTTCCCCCACACTGTCCCCACTTGGGCACAGTCGCAGGTGTTGGTGAAGGACCGGGCGGCGGCCAGGTAACAGGCGTTTCTGATGGTAATGTAGGCGTAGGGGTCGCTTTAGTCGTACTGCGGCTTGTAGAATACCAGTCGATAGTGCTCTCGTTCGGAAGTATATAAGTTGCCGTTCTCGTGTAAGTCGTCGATGGCAAAGTGACCGTTTGTGTAACCGTAACGAAATTAGTTGTCACCCCTAGCGCGGCTGGCACGAATACGGAGATTACGGAGAGCTTCATACTGTTCAATGAGTTGAGGAACCCGAATAAGATCCAAGATCTAATTGACGCGCGGCTATATAAACCCCCTGGCGCATAATTGTCGGAGACGCCAAGCCAGACTCGTATCATGCTGGCGTCTTAACAAGCGGATCTCGACCGTCAATCACCCGCTGGCAAAGAGCCCACGGTGGTCAAGCGGGCCCTCTGGGTGGGCGGGAGGAAATTATTAATCAGTAGAGCAAACGGGCGAATAGCTGGTCAGATTGGATACATTTACAAACTTGGGCTTTGACCCACGAAAGGAAACCCGTGCGTTACATTGAGCGGAGTTTGATTCGACATGCAGTCAGGGGCTTGTATAATGTTAAACCCATTATCTGTCGGCCAGGTGTACTAAATATGGTTATACTGACCCATAGCCACCTAATGATCTCAACTCAGTCTCGATTGGTAAATGAGCGGCGCTTCTTTTCAAGGGGCTCGCCGAACCTACCGGCGGGGCCGCCACAAAGGCAATAAATCATCCAAAGACGTAAAATGGCACATTCGACGTTCTGTGAAGAGTGTGTATTTCGTTACTATATGGATAACAACGGAAAACCATGCGCTCTCCAAACTTCTCAGGGCTTCACGTTCTAAATGACGAGGCACGCGGCGGTGCCATAATAAAGATCACATATTGTGGAGCGAAATCTTGGTAGAGCAAGTTGAGGCTAGGTTCAGGTAGAATGGTGGTGGTTTGAGATGGACAGGTTGTTGTTTGTTCCAGCGTAAAGGGTGCGGCGGAACTGGGCCCGTTGCCCGATTATCGAATTCGCACCCGTCTCCGAGCAGATCAAGTAAACCACCAACCCAAGTCACAAGTCCTCAGATCTCAAAGTCTTTCGAGTAACTCCATAATAACGCAAATCACCAGCATGGAAGCCTGTGGCGGAAGGGGGAATCCTTGCGGAAATCGACAACTTGCGAGCAAAAAGTCGATCGACGGAGGGACTGGAGGCTCAACTTGAGCATGTGATCACCTCAACCCGGGACCGGACCTTGGCTCCAGCGTCCATTACGAGTTTCTGCCTTGCCACATCTGCGCTTTATGAGATCTAGAGAAAAGCTTATCTCGTTTGTTACGGCCGTATCGGGGGAATAAGAGAGACAGAGGATTTTGCACTAGGCGACGACACACCTCTGTTCGTAGACGTACTTGACCTCTGGATAGCCTTTGGGATATCCGAGGGGAGCTCTAGTTCTTGGTAGTGCGTCCGCGACTCGGTCATATGTTCAAGGTAAAAGTATAGGCGAGAGGAGGACATCAGGGGGTTTAAGGTAGGTGTTTCCCTCTCTGCTAATGTTCTGTTCGAAGAAGATCCCCCATCGTAAGTTACTGATACTACCAGAATCAAACGTAGGATGTTTCTCCAATATCATCTGTCGATTGTGGGGGCAACACGAGAAAGTAAAGCACTAGGTACCAGGGCAACATGTCCTAGGTTGTTGAGGGGGTAAGATCTAGAGACACCAGACTAGGGGGTGGTCCAAGGTTCGTATTTTCACAAGTCAGCACGTCTAGGAGTAATGTCGGTTCGTTGCGTAGTTATTTTCCAGCGCGTGGATAAGGACAAGAACATAGATAACCAAGATTGTTTTCGGAGATCGAAACCTTGACGGCAAGGGGGGCCACTATTCGAGCAGACCTCGGTTTAGTATCAATGATTGGAATCGCCAGTAGTGTCGAGTAAGCCGAGAGGGTGGGGATGGGGGTGAACATTGGCAAGGTGAGATATTCTGTAAAAGAAAACTGAAAATTAGGAAAACTCACCTTGGTTACATTGCGCGACTTTACAACGGGTGACTATTATTTTGTCAACATGATGAAGAAGTATGCAACCTTCCGGGTCATCGTCGAAGGAAGTGACGTCGTGAGAGTGGACCATGGCTACTACTAGTTGTTCGACTTGTTGGGGGAGCTGGTACTAACAGTGTGGTAAGCCGAGCATCTCCGCCGTCCGATATGCATGATACTCACCTGCTGTGTATGGATAACAAGGAAAAGGGGGACGGCGTAAACGTGTCAGTCCCCACAAGTCGTTCCTTACGCTGAACCATAATCCTCCCGGTACCCTCATATCACAAGGCCCAGGCCTGCTCACTCGTCCGACTATGTCCACCGAGCCCATGCGATCGTCATCGACGACGTGATGCCCAGGGCAAGTCCGAACTAGGCACGACTCGAAGGTTAACTCAACGGTAACGGCCGCACCGAGGGGGGTCCACTTCCACAGAATAGGTGTTAGCAAAACGAGAGGGAAGACAGAACACACTGGGTTCGACTGCCCCATCGATGAAGAACATTCTTTGTGCTCGGACTTGGTATGTACTCGACGCCTTATCTCGCGTGCTCCACGTTCGCGGGACTAACCCTACTGAAAACGTTGGGGCATTGGTAACGGTGGGTGTAGTCTACCCTGTTGTCGGTCGTCGGCCGCTCTCTGGGTCAGGTTCGAGTCGTGGTCAGGTTGCCGTTTGGTTGTATCTCACAATCCGATCACGCGCTCCCCCGATCTTGCACCGTTCCCCCCGATGTACCAGCAAAATCAACAAAATATTGTTCAAGTTGTTTGCAGAATGTCGCAATATTACGCATTACGCCGCCCTTGAGCTCAATTTTCTGCTATTTTTTGCGAATTGGTGGGTCAACGCCACCCCTGTATCGGGAGCCTTTGCTACAATTACTAAACAAACCAGCACAGCTACTAAGAACCCCACCGGCATCGCCATTTATACGAATATGCAAATGAACGCTTGTTTTCTCTCCTAAGCCAGTTATGCATTTAAGTTGTGAGTAACACTAGATTTATATGGATATTTACTCTGACACCTTTGCGCCCAAGCACACAACGTCATTCCACGCCAGGCAAACATCTTGAGAATAGGCTTTTGGGGGTACGCCTTGCCTTGGCAGAAAGTATCCAGCCAACATCACCAGGCCAGACAATTGGGTACTGGACTTGTGGCCGCACAGTATGCGCCGCCCTGAATGGCGAATAAGAGCCACTGGCTCG
>WSTH01000093.1:0-42296 GCA_019616345.1 Ceratobasidium sp. 395 | reverse complement strand
ATACACGTTTATATACAGTATATATAGTGTATGTAAGTATACGGTATATTTACATCGAGTACTTACCGTACCCTACATGGCGCATATTCGTCCCTATTTTCAGACCTTCGCATCCGCCTCACATTCGCGCTCTTTCCTAAACAAACCAGTCCCTGTGAGCGCTGGTGATCCCCCGCACTGTTGCGTAGGATCTCAGTGATGTTCAGAACGCGACGAGAGAGCGACAGCGTGCAAGGAACATTAAAATCACACAATTCGCTATCGACAACCACGGAATTCGCGGATATGCGACCATCGAGCATCGCCTACGGATCGCGTGATGGGCCTGGCTCGTTCGGGCTATACTATAGCCTTGCCTAGCCGTATTCATCTCACATAGTCTATCCCCCGCATCGCACAAACGCCGCCACGTTGTGGCCACCTAACCCCCGCATTTTTCATTCTTGTCGGCTTTTCTCGGTCGGCTCTTGGCGCTCATAATATAGTTATACGCACGCGTCGCGCGGGCGGAGGGTGCTTTCTCTCCGTTCTTGGACTTCGTCGGCAGCTAGGTCCCGCGGCAATAATGCATCTTAATGTTCTTGACACTATGGTCTCCCCCGCACACGCGAAAAAAAGCAAAAGGGTGTCTCAAATGAACTGTCAGCTCGCTGTGTTTTTTTGTATCACTTCCGTTCTCGAAGGAACGAGTCGCTACATCTATTTCTCCTGCGCAACTCGGGATCGCGCTCCGGCTCTGGGGTTACACGATAAGGTACAAAGCTCATCCCCACATTTATGCATCATGCTATGCGTTATGCTACGTGACTCAACTTCCTTTTGGATGACGAACCCACCCGAGAGCTGTGTGTATCGCTCATAAGACCGCCGCGAGCTTAATAGATCTCTTACCCTACGCCCCGTGAACGTGTTCGAGCTTTTTGCGTTGCGCCGAACCGTTCGTTAGGCTATGAGGCTTTGTCGGGGCGGGGGTACTGGGCTGGTTTCTATCCGATGAGAACGTCGGTGTCGATGTCGATGCTCACTTCGTCGCCTCGCTCTTGTTCAACGCTTATCTGGAGCTGAGTGATCTCGGTTGGGAGCTCGCCACGTAACGTCCTCTGAGCGAGATTCAAGATTTCAAGATTCAAGATGCACGATTCGTGTCTCGTCGGACAGAGGCGAAAGGAGTAGAATTTCCTTTGAGCGGGGTCGTGGGTGATGAGATCCTTCTTTTGCCCCTGCCATGCATGATCTCTCTCGGGCCTCACGTCTACTCGGTCGACTCGACGGCAAAATGCTCGACACGCTGCCTCCTCGCTGCTTTGTCGTCATACTATGTGTCTGAAATCGACTTTGGGCCTCGATGCTTTCATTTCAGACGTTTCTTTCGAGAGTTTTCGCGGGCATACATCGGGTGGTATGTATAAACTCCCCGGGAACGTCCAATGTACTATTCCCAACCTCGTTGTAGCCGCGTTCACTTGTACTCCGTCTTTTCACGATGCGCTATTTTTTTCAGCTCGTGCTGACTGAGTCGACTCGGGAAGCGCCACGCGGTTATATTCGCTTGTGCTTTTCTGACTGTACGTGTCAATTAATTTTAATTAACTATTCCATTCATTTCCCGGTTATGCTAGACCCCGGTGACGCCTAGAGCTCTTCTAGACCACGCCCCTATTCATAATGTCCTCGACAAAGTTTTACTCGTCAACGGCATCGCCAACGGGATATCCGCCTGGACCGGCCATCTCGGCTTTCTTCGCACGCGCCCATCGGCAACTATAACTCTCAGTACGGCTTCTGTCTCGTTCTTCAACGTTCTGAGTTTATCACCCGCAGCAACTCCGACTATGGGAGCCAAGGAACGTGTGCGAAAAAAGAAAGAAAGTGGTTTCACCCCTTGGCTCCTATTGTTGATCCCGTCGTCGCACATCCATCGACCGGCTGAGACAAGATGACTTCCGTTTTACGTCTCATCGCACTTGAGGGAGGCGCTCCACCCTAAACGAGATCGCACGCACCGAGCCCGATGGTCCAAGGGTTCAAGTGTCCCCATCTTGATTCGGCGCTGCACATGGCGATGCGGTCTGCGATTTGGTTTGGTCGACTGAATGCGATGCGATTGCACCCTGTATCTCATCTTTTCTTTTTTTGTGGCAGAGCCGCCGTACGTAAAACGTGCGCTCGGGATCTTGGATGCGCCCAAAGCGTAGTTTTTGCGCTCGGCCGACGCTGAACGAGCGCACTTGACGTCATGGCGTGGAACCTTGGACTTAGATTGGCGAGTGGCGGCCCATATTGATCGGTCGACGGCAATCTGAGAGGGATGGATATGGTGTCGCGTATGGGCATGGCGTGTGTATGTGAGTTCGGGTCTCGACTATATGCGTTTGGAGCAATTATATTACGCTCCTCCTGTGCTAATTTTTTTTGCCCTTGCCATGCAGTTTATGTCAATTTTGCGGAAGTCGTTTAGTGCGAGGTACAAGAATGTTCGGAGTACGCTGTCTCCGACGAATCAAACTACTGCACGTCTAGCGCGATCTGAATGGTGTGGCCTCGCTGGAGTGGCTCCACAAGGTGCGACGATGTCCAGTGGGCTACATCGCGGCATACTTTGTCGTCTTTTACCTCAAAGTTCGTCGCCTGTATGCAGTGAGGCACACCAGCTGACTTTCTTTCTTTGTCTGTTATGGCCAGAACCATCGCATACACTCAGGTTCGAGACTGGACAAGATCGTCGCTCGAGCTCAGCAGCGAATGGATGCTCAAGGATCAGCGATGGACGCCGGCGGCGTAGAAAAGACTATTATGATGCCATACCGCAAGGGTGTACTGCTGGCCCGGCCATCGATGCTACGCGCCCAGGCGCCCAACTGAATCCAGATGTTGGTCTGCGATATCGAGGAACATTCCGGAACCGCGCGTTCGAGTTGGCGTGTGACTGAAGGAGGGTTTGCGCCTCGCTCAATCGAGCAACGAAGGCTACTTGGATCACGAATTGGGCGAGTTCGCGCGGCGGATGTCTTCTCAGTGTGGCCGGCAGGGCTCTGGGCGCCCATATTGATAAAGCATATGGATGGCCATGGATTTCCAGCATCTCTAGCTTTGTTAGCAAGACTTCCGCAAGGCACGGGCTCTCTTTCGGCGTACGTCACTTTAAACACTTATCTAACTCTCATCGCTAGTCCTAAAGCAATGGGTACTGAGATATTCAGTTGTTGGATCCCACCCTCGTTTTCTAGGACCTTCTTTGGCACACGGGCGTCGATTGCACTATGACGCAAGCAGTGTGAGCATCTCCCAACTTTAAACTCGTGCCCGTTCTGTAGGAATTATGTCAATCAATCGGGTCGAGATTAGTAGAAATATTCGGGGTGTCAAACAGTGTGCGCCACTTGGTTTACCGCCCAGCGCTTGTTAAATTGGACTTAGTGGCTAGAGTTGGGGTCAAGTCACAACCATCGGTTTGCCGCAAGAGCAGTTCGGTTGACAACGAGAAGTGTGCTCTACTGGGACAAGGTTTCATTCATTGAACCAACTCGGGCGACCCTACCCCAGAATGTCACTTTATGTTGATCGTCCCCCCAAGTTACCTGCGAATAGGGTATCAACGTACACCATTCTCAAATACGGGGTATAGATTGAATCTCGAAGATACACAACGAAGATGAAAGGCGCATACATAGAGCAGTAAAGAGAGCAAAGAGACCAATAAGTTAAGTCTTGCGTCACAGGTATCTAGACCGTCCAACGTCATACTCCCCCAGCTGCTCTACTGTCTTTATCGACCCTGCGTGCCTTCGGAATCGACAGAGAACCAGCGGCTAAATGACCCATCCCGAGTCTGCGTTTCACCCCAGCGACGCTCGCAGAATTGGGGGTTGTCCCAGGAGCGATAAAGGTCGGCGGCCGAAACGCCGAATTCGCTGGTTTTGGCGGCGCCGAAGATGTTCTGAGAGATGCACTAGAGTTCGCCACCACCGCCGATGAAGGCTTAGGCTGAATGGGCATTGATTTGACTGGGTGATGGATTATTAGTGGTGTACCAGAGATAGCAACCCCGATTGCGTTCTTCCCCTTGATATGACTGTTCGAGACCATTGAACGGCCGAGCTTCGGCGCACCAGGAGCGCCGGAGTTTGACGAGAGTTTCTTCTGCCCAGAGGTCTTGCGGTTCCCGAACGCCGCGACGGATGCGAGTGAAAGACTTGTGAATCCTTCGTGGGAAGTTGGTTTGGAGGTTCGCCCTATTGAAACACAGCGCATTCAGTCAATATAATTGTGTCGAGAAAAACCAAATGTGGTATGCTATTACCTGACCAATTAGCGCCCGGAGAATCCCCCCTCGTGTACTTCCAGACGGGGGTAGGCGCTTCATCCGGCTCGTCCGGCGCGTCCAACTCGTGATCACGCAACCTCTGTACGCGGCGACTGTAGATCAAACAGACCGAAGTCGTAGCGGTCAGTCTCGACTCTCATCTCTACGCACGTCAGAGTCCAGGTGCTCACTATTCCTTTAGACTCTTTTGCACACGTTCATAAGCTGGGACTGGCCGCGTGAGGAGTTTGCCAAACAGCTCTAGCTCGTCTTTCGTTATCTCTGGAAGATTGCGCTGGAAGAGGTTCTTTAGTTGGATAAGTAAATCGCAACCGTTCGTCAGGTCGACATTGATAACTCTTATCCGATGGCTGGGCTCACTGTATCCTGTTGAGCGACGCACGACACGAACTCAGAAATCGTTGTCTTTCGGGTCTCTCCTGCATATGGCGTCGTGGAGCAGAAGTAGTAGGCGCTGCGAAGAAACATGACGAACCTCCGACCATTCGTGAGCTTGAATGCGTGAGGTACAACAGTGCTTGAGCGCGCGTGCATGCAACATAGAGCAATCGCCTAAACTAGAGGTGAGTGCGAAAATAGGGGCGATATGACAGATATAGGTATGGGCAGACCTTTCTTCTTCCACATCTTCAGCTCTATAAAATGGATACGTACCTCCCTCGACTGTCAAAATTAAACACATGTGGGTGCCCCTGTCAAAACATTTGGAGCCAACTCACCCGCAGGAACGATCACGACCGGCCACTCAAGTCCCTTCGCTGCATGGCATGTGGTGATCGTAACTTTCTGGGGTACTCGCTCAGAAAAGCTTCGAACAGAACTGTGGAGCGATGAACTTACCCCAGCACCATCATCTTCCTTCGTCTCTGTATCTGTGGACAACAATGACGCTTGGAGAAACATTCGTAGTGGAGTTTGTTGACTGTACGAAAATGGTCCAATCGTACGTCAGAGAGATGATGAAAGTATGCCGAGCAGCTCACGTTATTCGTCGCCTCGATGCCTTCTTTGTAGGAGCGTTCATCTCGTTCGTCGTGGATACGATGTGCCCATCATCATCATCACTACCGGTCAGATCCAGGACATCCTCGGCTACGGGAAGTGCCGGCTGAGCGGGCGGACTTGGTTTGGGCAACGAGCCGCTCCTCCAGTTGGACAACGTTCCTTGCTTCATGCTCGCCACAGAACTCGACTCCTTCTTGGATTGAGACTTATCACTAGTTCTCGTCTTGTCCACGGTGGAAGCTGAGCTTTGGGTAACAGATGGGTACGCGTTCTCCTCGTCCGATGGATATCCGCCTTCACCCTGGTCTACATCTCCCTCGGAATTGCCCCCGTCTTCCGAATTTTCCAATGCAAACCCGGCAGCAAAATTGATAAGCTCTTGCACGTTCTCCCAACGAGTCTCCCAGTCCGGTTGTGTACGTTGCAGATACGCCTCGTACCCGATCTCATCGACAGTACGCTTGATGAGGTCTGCCGCATGGACGCCCTGCCGTGAAACAGTGAGCAATTAACGCTAGACTGTGAGAGGGTTGAATTAGGCGAAGCTAGACAAACCTCTGCGGCCCATTTTCTCAACTGCCTGATAAGTCTGACGAGCTCGACGACCTTTCGTTTGATGGGAGGCTTGATGTCTGGTGCTGTACCGTCGCAGATCCTCTCGATCACGCTCAAGGCGCTTGTCTTGTCTGCTGTGGCTCGTGCGATGATTTCTGTGATGGACTTATGCCAAAATCAGACTTATTAGCGTTTCTTGATTTGAGAAAAACTGTTCGAGACAAATGCGGCGAAGAAGAAGCAGCGTTTGACGGTTGGAGCTTAACGGAAACAATGTCTCACCTTTTCTCCAACACCTCGCCTGGGGACGTTTACGACTCTCGTGAACGCAGGTGTGAAAGCTGGATTGTCTGCTAGCTGGAGATACACGAGCACGTCTTTCACCTCGGCTCGTTCGAAAAACTTGTGTCCGCCCAGAACCCGGCTTGGGACGCTTTCTTGCTGAAGCGCTGCTTCGATTACGCGGGAGAGAGCACTGAAACGAACTACCATACATACAGGTCAGAGCAGTTTCCGCAATGTTGAGCCCAAGAGGCTTACGGAGGATAGCACAATCCCCAAACGCAACCATTCCACCCGAGCTTGCGACTATCCTTCGTATTTCTCGGGCGATAAATCCTGCTTCTTCAGGTGCGTTTGGAAACTCTCTAAGAAAAGGTTTTGGGCCGCTTGCGTGGGATGTAAAGAGTGATTTCCGAGGACGCTGCTTGTCTTTTGGAGACGGAAGTACGTGTCAGTTTGGATGTAAATGGAAACGGTGTGAGACTGTACCTTGAGATACGATTGCTAGTGAAGTTGAAACGATAGAACCAGTCGAGCGATAGTTTTCCTCCAGGTGGATAGTGTGCGTATCAAGAAAGTCTATGTATGGCTAAATTGTTGTAATCAACTCAAACTTAACAGCGAAATGGCAAACCTTTTCTCATTCGACCAAGGTTTGTCACGTCTAGCGATTATGTGAGCACAGAAATCATGTGCGAACAAGTGCGAATGGAACTTACCCGCAGAACGCCAACCATAGACTTATCTCAAAGTCAGTAAGAGCTTGGTGAGTTGGTCAACGTGCTCACTCGACTGATCTGGGTCCCCAACAACGCTGACACAGCCTCCACACGCTCTAGCCAATACTCTCATGAGTTCGTACTGCATGGTATTTGTGTCTTGGCTATCCGAAAACCTAAGTTGGTTTTACACTTCCGAGATAGAGCAACAAATGAACTTACAATTCATCTACAACAACGTGTCTTAAATTCGCAATTGCTCTCGGAGCAGCTTTCAGGACCTCTAGACCCATAACCAGCAAATCATCGAAGTCGAGCGCGTTTGCAGCACGTAGCGTCGCGTCATACTCTTCGTATATATGCGCGACGGCCGCTTGGATCTTGTCTTGGGTTGAAATCGAGGAGGCAGTACGAAGCATCTCTTGAGGGGTCTGACCCGTAGCCTTTGCTTTCGATATCATGGCGCGCACTACGGGCTCTTTGAGGTCTATGCTTGAAGCTTCGAGCTCAGGTGTATGTTTCTGGAGAATGGCGTTTATGGTCTTTTTACTATGTGATCAACTAGTTAGTTGTGAGTGGTTTGTGAGGCATTTATTTGGTTAGTGCTTGCCTCTCGTCTGCGTCGCAAATCGAAAAATTGGTGGCCAGACCAATCGAGTTGCCATATCTTCGAAGAAAGCTGCTTGTGGGTGAGTGAATTGCTTAGACTTGGAACATAATAACATACTTTGCACAAATAGCATGAAAAGTGCCTATTATTAACTTTGCTGTTTCCGCAGCTCCGACGAGACGAGTTAGACGCACGCGCATCTCTGTAGCGGCCTTGTTTGTGAACGTGACGGCACATATCGATGAAGGTGGGAGCGAGTGGGTTATAATTAGATTAGCTACGCGGCATGTTAAGACTCTTGTTTTGCCACTGCCCGGACCCGCCAGGATCTGTAGTGCGCCAGTTGGTTCGAAAGTGACCGCTAAGAGAATGTGAGAATCAAATCACCCAGTTAGTGTTTATAACTACCTTTATGCTGAGCATCATTGAGATTCTGGAGATGCCCCGCGATCATTAGAAGGGCTGTGGTGGTCGCGCGTGGAACGCCGCGTAAGTCACGTGGCTGACCAATATCACACTGCCTGATTTCACCGGCTTGTGGCTATGTAGATCGCCGGTTTATTTATAAAGTGAAAACTGGTGTTTGTACTCCACCACACTCCCTCTCCCTATTCTCCACTTCGACATGGTGTCCGCGCTCGTAGTGCTCACCGCCCTTCCCCTCCTTACCGCCGCCCATGCCCCTCACTGGCCCCGCAAGCCTCTGATCAGGCACAACCAAGTCCGAGAGGGCGCTGTCTCGGTTGACTATGTCCTTGAAAAGAGGCAGGACGGCGGAATTACGCCCAACGGGGGCGGAACTTTCACTTACAACTGCGACCCCAGCAAGTGCAAGCTGCCCAACTGTGCTTGCGCGTCGACCAACATCCCTGGTGGGATTGCAAAGGTGCGTCGCTATGTTGATTTTTGGGGTACTGATCAGTCGCTAACTGCTTCTTTAGGCGGACACCCCCCAGTTTTTAGTTTTCACCGCGTAAGTTACTCGAGGATCGAATCGAATCGAATACTGACCTGGCTGCGCAGTGATGATGCCGTTCAGGCCTACACTATCAACTCTGTTAACCAATTCCTTGCTCAACGCAAAAACCCAAATGGCTGTCAACCAAAAATGACCTACTATACATCGCTCAACTACACAAACTACACTATGGTCACCGACTGGTATGTGGCCGGAAACGAAATCGCCGACCATACTATGACTCACGTTGCCGAGGCCGAGGCCGACGAGATCAACGGCAACCTTGTTGCACTCAACTCTCTCGCTGGCATTCCTCTTACCGACATTAAGGGCTTCCGTGCACCCTTCTTGAACTATTCTGTTGAGACTCTCAAGGTCTTGGGGGCTTCGGGGTTCACTTACGACTCCAGCGCCACGTCTAGTGTCCCAGTTACCGATCCAAACACCGATGCCTACTGGCCATACACGCTTGATAATGGACTCGCGAACGACTGCCAAAGCGTTGCCGGGATTTGTAACGGCGAACCGAAGCTTCCCGGCCTTTGGGAAGTTCCCATGTACGCGATTTTCGATGAGCGTGGAGTCGAAGGCCCGCATCTCATGGACCCGTGGCTGTGAGTCGCACTGCCGAATCGCTCCCCGGCGCGTGACTAACCGATCTTTCTTTTTTAGCGATGTGGACCCGTCTGGCCAGAATAACATCTCGGCAGTCTCTACGTGGATGAAGAACACATTCACAGCTCATTGTAAGCTATAAGTAGCATCTTTAATATGTTAGGAAGCTGATTCATGTAAATAGACAACGGAAACCGCCAGCCATTCGGTCTCTACACCCACCCGATCCACGTCGCCCCAGGCGTGCCGGGTGTTGCCGATCCGAAAACGACGGTGGCCATGATCAACGAGTTTATTGACTGGGCTCAGCAACAGCAGAATGGTACGAGTTCACTACCAACACCTTGATACTACTACTTAAATTTCTGTCTTGTAGTGTGGATCGTTTCGACTGAGCAGGTTCTCGCTTGGACCCGCAACCCGGTGCCGGCCTCTCAACTCAACACACTGAAGGAATTCCAATGCAGCGTTCCTCAAGTAACCGAGAAGATCTGCAACGGTATGCCGAACAACGAGCAAGGCCTCCTCTCCCATTGCGCATTCAACGATTTCCCCTTCTACACGTGCTATGGATGCCCTCAGGAGACGCCTACGCCAGGAAATCCCAACCCTCCTCAACAGTCTGTCGATGGACAGGCGCTCCGTGCACGTCGTAAGTCTCTTTCTCTGCGCTTATAAGTACCTCGTAATGACACTCCTTCTAGTGCCAGCTAACTGCAGCACGCCCTTCTGGGACCCGATCGGAGCCAAGTGCTTGTGTACAGATTCGCAGTGCCAGTTTACTGACCAGTCTCGCCCGATTGGACCCAATGGTGGTAACCTGACTGGAGGTGGAACCGGCGGATCGGGAGGAAGCTCGACCCCATCCCCATCCTACATCCCCTTCAGCGGAGCCGAGGCTCTCGGCAGGACTGGGTTTGCTGCTGCCGCATGGACCCTCGGCGCGGTCACGGTAGGAGTTATCGCTGGGATCGGTAGTGTGTTCATGTAACGTTGGGCTTTTATGACACTTTTTGGATTGACGGACCTCTTTTTTTTCTCCTCGCATCCCTTCTCAGTTACGTGGGACTATTCACTGTTCGTGTGGATCGCTGTCGTTTGTGCTTTTTGTTTCCGGACAAGCTTGCGCACTTTGTTTTTTACCGGCTGGGCTGAATTTTCAATACACTCGTTCATAATCTTACGGATGTGCCTTTTTCATCTCATTGTGGTTCAGACGTCGGTGTCTCGTGCCAGCGGGAGTGTCTTGTGCCAAACGATGCCAAAGGGGTATAACGTTCTCCTTACATAAACCGCGACCCTAGACGCGCCAACCTCCTAGCGCCCGCGACATCATGAGCGGCTCAGCATTTGTGCAACGGTTGAAGGTCAGGTTAAGGCTCTCTAACATAGGCTCTAAACGCTGAATCTATTCACAGAAATATGGGACTTTGTCCCAGAATAAACGTTCCAAAGTCCGGCCGCTGAGCCAAGCTTTTACGTCGACCAAGTCGAGCCAGGCTACTCAGACGAGTAGATATGAGTATCCGTCACCTGCTCCCTCTCGGGAAACTTCTAGAAGCTTTAGGGCGGGGGTAAGTCTATTTGTACTTGCTATTGGTTTGGGATGCTGAAGCGTTTATATCCGCAGGATGATTGGTCTCAGATGCGCGAAGCAATCGAGGAAGAGCTTGTCCCGAAATGCGAGCCTGAATCAGGTAGGTATAGCGCGTCGCTTTGAGACGTATCTATGCTAACTGCACCACTTAGCTTCTACTAGTATGAGCCCAGGTCTGTCATGCATGTTAATGCTAACGATTCGCTAATATCATTTCATCCCAGAACAAAACATCGCGCCAAGTTTCAGCACTGGAGAAATCCCCGAACACTTTCCTTATCCAACTCCAGACACAGATATCGAGATGACTCAAGATGAGGACTTTCAGATAGCACCTCTCGAGTCCCCAAGTACGTCTGACACCAGTAAGTCCGATCTACAATGCCCATTTTGGGCGATTACTTAAGCACCGCCTTTCGCGGCAAAGTCGCACAAGCACGTCCGCTCGAATGGACTTTACCTTCGAACTTTACGTTAATCTCGCATTCCCCATATCATCAAGCCAAGTTTGACAGCTTAGGTTTATCATGGCCAGTTCAATGGGAGGTGCGCATTGGTTCATTAATTTCCAAAGACCAATCACACACGACGGATAGATTGCGAGGATTGCAATGCTCCCTGGAGTTGGGTGGGATGCAATACCACTGGACCGACTTGAGCAGCTTTGTGGACCCTCGGTAGAGAAAGCGCCTCAAGTTTTAAGCATTCTGCTCCGCGATCATCTGGATTATCGAGCCTTGTGCGCCCACGAGGTTACAATTCGACCGGCAAATTTTGCTATACCTTGGTGAGTAAAGCCAAATACTAATATCTGACATTGATTCAATGCGGAGCAGGGAGGAATACGATAAAGAGGAAGAGTCGATTCGAGATGGGTCGACTGCTCGGCTTGGTGGTGACGGTGGATATTTTGGGGGCAAAATCGACCAAATCGTGCGCCTTGAAATAGAGGGGTGAGTTTTATAAATATGCTTAGATAGTTGATTAAGTACTTCTTTCGCAACTGCAGAGGCAAATTTAAGTTTATTATGCAACCCCCTAAAAAAGACAAGTCCTACCGGTTCAGGCGATTCGCAGGCTCTAGGCGACTCTGCGATGTTCGTTTCTCCGAAGAAGTGGGAAAACGTTCAAAAGACATTATTAATTTCTTTGCCAAAGAGGCTCTCGTCATAAACGGTCGTGTATTCAGAGCATATTATGCACAGAAGACGACCGTTCACTTGATTGAAACCAACGAAACCAACTATCGTCCCGCGGATCCCCTGTTTGGTGACGAGTACCGACTATCGCTGAAAGATTTCATCGAATGGCATAATCCTCTTTATGCGAACCCAAAGCAAGTAAGTACGACTTGAATCGCCCATGTATTGACGCCAACAAGCCCAATAGCCTCTTCCGAAATGGGTCTCGCGATTTGCTCTCGGATTTTCAGACTCGCAGCCTGGTATCAGTTTTGCACCAGCTAATATCCACTTTATCGACGATATTGGTGAGTCCCTTTCGATTACATCGGGCGCTATTTGACGATCTGTACAGTTGCGCCTGGCGGGACTGGCAATAGCGCAATTATGACCGACGGAGCCGGCTTTATTAATTTTTCGGCTCTCCATCGACTTACTTCGATTATGAAGTGGCAGGGAACCCCTGTATGCGTGCAGGCGCGCTTCGGAGGCTCAAAAGGACTATTTATTCTACACCCTACCGACCGCAATCGCGACGCCGAGCCTCAAATATATATCCGGTATGCCCTACTCGTTCGCGGTTCATATTTATACACCTCTATTGCTCCGTAGATCGAGTCAAGTCAAGGTCAAGCATCACCCAGACCCCAGCCGGTGGTGTCCCTCTCTGCGGATCCTCGATGTTTTGGCTCGTGCCCCCATGTCGACTGGCGTTAAGGTTACTGACCAAATCATCATGAACCTTGCACACAATGGTGTTAGCACTGGTACCCTCAACTTGCTCACTCAAGAACACATCGAGTCTATCGACTTTATTCCACTCATGCGCAATGATCGTGTCCCTCAGCTATGGGATACAGTCTACAACCAAGGACGCGTTCAGGACAGCAAGCTAAAAGGACTCACTCCAGCCGCTCTAGCACGTGCGCATGGGCTCGCTCAGCTCCAGGACGAAGATGACAAGCAAAGGCTCTCGAACGCTAGGTTTTCATACGACAATGACCCGTTTTCAGGAGCGCCGCCCAACTTTGAAACGCAGGCTTTAGGGTTGCTACAAGCCGGCTTTGATTCAAGCTTTCCGCCTTTATTTATGAGGCTCGAGTCTATTCACAAGGGGCTATTGTTTGGTCTGGACGAGAAGGTACGCTCGTATTAACTATTTGAGTATTTCCTGTATTCAATAGAAAGGTAGGTTCACATACGAATTCCTGACAGTGCGTTGGGGTTCGTGATACCTGGTAAGCGTGGTAAACATGCCTTGGCGAGCGTGACATGAAGTCAAGTGTGTAGATCCGCTTGGCGTTCTCGAACCGGGAGAGGTCTTTTGTGGGTTCAGAAACCCAGTGCGTGATGCTTATAGCGGTCAAGATAAGTATTGCATTACAGGACCTGTGCTTGTAAGTATCTGAGAGCTCTTCAGACTGCACCAACTAATCCCCGTGGTAGGTTACGAGAAACCCGTGTATTCTTCCTTCGGATGTACGAAAGGTACCAAACGTGCGTATATGCGGCGGCATCATTACTGATATCTAAAAATAGGTTATGGCCGTTGACTGCGGCGACCTTTGGACGGCAGGTTACCAAGACGTAATCGTCTTCTCGGTTAAAGGCGATAGCTCGCTGGCGAGTATGCTTGGTGGTGGTGACTATGATGGGCGAGCGCGTTTCTTCTGTTGCGATCCGAATCGTTGCTGACGCTGACATACAGCGACACTGTCACCATGATTTGGGACCACTCGATCGTTGACCAATTTACCAACTCTGACACCCACTATCCCAACGTGGATGTTTCGAGATATTTTGACTTGCGACGGGGGGTTGTTAAAGATATTGCACCTACGGATCACGGCTCGGTGATCAACGCGCTGCTCGCCCCGTTAACACCTAGTCAAGTCGGGATGTACGGTAATTGGCACGCGCAGGCTGCTAAACTACGTGGGCTTGATGATCCTGAAACGGTTCGACTTGGGAATATGTAGGTTTGATTTTTTATTGGCGAGTACCATGGGCTTAACGTGTGTTTACAGATTCACTACTTGTCTAGACGGTCAGAAGACAGGGCTGTCACTGCAGAACAGTATACTGGGCACGGACTCGAGGAACTGGAATGAAGTGGTAGGTACAGTTATATGCGACTGAACTCTGGCTAATCACGTGGAATTTAGGACGGTCAACTGCGCCGAAAGCTTACTGTCATCGAAGACCTCAAAGATGCACTAGATCAATATCGTAAAGACTCCGAACTAGCGCTGGCCACGATGAAGCCGTACAATCATTACGACAAGGAACTTACCGCGCCGTACAAAAAAGAAGTAGCGCTATGTGATCGTATCCCAGGGTTGGGAGCCGAGCTGGACGTCATTACCACGTTTGTGGACCACATGCGAACTGAGTACGAGACCGGCCAGTTTTCTGTCTTTAAGCGTTACGGTAAACCCCGTTTCGATCGAACTGGACCGGGAGGAAAGAAAGAGAGGGGGAAGACCCACAGTCAGGGCGAAAAACAAGAGGCAGAGCGCGCGGCGTCCGAAGCGTTCAATCGAGACATGCCCAAAGGTTTTACGCATATTCGAGACTGTTTGGTGCCTCGGGTTGCGGCGTCGTACGCGTACTCGAATGACGCCCCGATCAACCCCAAGTTCACTTTTGCGGTCGCGTGGGATGAGCTGTGCAAGATCAAGGCAGAAGCGAAAGGTGGGACGCGAGCGATAATCCCGGAGATCGGAGACAAGTTATCTATGGCGAGGAGGATGAGGGAGCAAGTGGACTTGGTCAACGAAATTGACAACTGACAATTTGCTGTATTTTTGGGTTTGTTTTGGGTTGAGCTGTACATATTTTGTATTTTCATGACTTATTTCTTGGTTTGAATCGCAGTTACTTAGTAGATAGCTGTCTGTAGGTTCTAAAGCCTGTCCTACTCCATCCTAACAGATAGCTCAACTCGACATAGTACTTACGTGCTTGTGTAGTAGCCTTGGGTCTGTGTCGAGTGTCTGGGGCGGTCGATTGGACCGCGTTTGTGGCGTTTTGTGAATATATAGCATATACGTTTAGAAAACATACAACATAGTCGATAAACAGGACATGCAAACGGAATAAGAATTCCAACTAAACGCCATTAGCGAAATACGTAAACCGGCCATTCGCAATGGTCTTCTCCATTAGCGATACTGGTAGAAAACAAGCAAGGCTCAACAGATGAAGCAACCCCAAACATTTCCTGTTCGGCGACGACACGGGGGTTATCGAACCGAAGAACTTGGATTGTAGAGTCATCAAGAAGCTGGCGGCAGACGCGTACATCTACACCCGTACACCCCATCAAATGCAGCGTACGAAGGCAAGGAAAGCGGCTCGCACGCAAAGGTTGATGGAGCTCGACTCCTTTGAAGTGGTAGCAGCAAAGCGCAAGCTCTCGGATGGCCAATGTTTCGCCTTGGCGGAGTGAAAGTAGCCAATTCATATCATCTACATCAACTGCAGCATCCAAGCAGAGCCGAGTAACATTAGATTTTCTAATAAATTGCCTTAGCTTGGCCATTGCATCAGCAGATATCGATTCACCGGTGGACACACTGAATGCCAACTCGGTTGAGCCTGAGTCTATACAAGATATCAAAGCAAGAAGTTCATCGTCGTCGTCTAACGAACGCAAATCTAGTATCTCGAGATCTGGTAGAAGCACGGGTTCAATTGACACTCGAGGGCTCGTTCTAATACCACAGTCAATTAAGGCGAGAGAGCGAAGTTTCGGACAGGCAGATAGAGCATTTCTGAGTTCTACCAGCGTAGATTCTGGCCATTTGAATTCCCATGGCATGATTTTGAGAACGGTGAGGTCACTATAGGCGGGAGTAGTAAGGGGGATGAAAAAGCCACGCGTTCCAATCACTCGCAGCGATCGTAAGAAAGTATCCAAGTCGCCGTCAAGAATTCGATCGGGGAAAGTATCGTCAATCTCCTCCGGGTATGCATCAGAATCATTAAGATAAAGCTCTTGAATCTGGCATGAGGGGATGTTAGTAAAGAGGTCAAGTATGACCGGCCAAGCACAGGTTAGATCAATCCTGAAATCAAGCGAGACAATTCGGTGTGCGTGAGAGTCCAAGAGACGAGTCAAGCACCTCGCAACGGCTTCGTCGTCGTCTACATCACCGGTGATACGAATTTGGAGGGGAAGCTGTTCAGAGTAGAGCAGAACGCGTTGGATATACTGCAAATATGTGTCACCTAAATCTTCGACGAGCAAGTGAGCATATGTCCAGAGTGATGGCGCGCTAGTCGCAATACGTCGCAAGTGCTTGTTAGTAGCCAAGATGCTGAGGAGAGACCAGGGCGGTTGTCTATGCTTGATCGGAGAAGGCTCGTATCGAAGGTCAAGTGAATCTTTCGCATTGACAAGTGACAAGATATGGACAACAACCTCATCGGGCAGCTTGCTGAAGGGGACAAGTGATCTAGATTGGTTGTATACCATGCCAAGTGTGGCACGTACTTTGGAGGTCTGCGAACAACAGTCGTTAAGTGAAGCAAATGCAGCATCTACATAGGTTAGTGACTCCTCCAGTCCAGACCACTCGCAAGCACCAGGATGTTTTAGGGCTGAGGAAAGTTGTGTGCAACCCAACGAAAAAGTGTCTAAAATAGAGGCGAGTTGCTCGTAGGCTTTTTTCCAACGGCTGAACATGTCCTGAATGTTGATGTTTGGCTTTTCATCGTCAGGAGATGTATCCATTTCAGAGCTTGCACATAGCAACAATTGATACAACTTACGTCCATCGTTCTATGAGCTTAGCGTAGTCAGCAACTAGAACAACATGTTGGGGTCGCGGCCAGTATGAAATTGATGCCACTTCTGGGCACGTGCCAACCCGGCCGCATGTGCGGGAGATTGGAGCTTTTCAGCTCTGCAGAACTTCCGGAAATTTTGGTGAAAACGCTTTCGGACAAAGTATATTGGCCTTTATTCAACATTTTTACATGGTTTCGACTCGGAGAGAATCCCCGATCTCCCCCAGAGAATTTGGAACTTTGAGGTTGTCATAAGTATTCTGGTGTTAGCCCGCTTTATGAGCCACCGAGTTATACCATGTAACTTGATCCAATTGAATATAGAATTGTGTAGGATAGTATTGGATAGCATTTACACTTTATAGGTATCTATGTATTTAGATTCCACTTTGTTCATCGCTATATGCGTCCTTCGGCGCTTCTTAGATCGAACCGCTCAGCGGTTGATCCGGGGCGTTTCTAGTCGTTCTCGCCTGACATCGCATTGACATATCACGTACTCTCGACCACGACTGCCAGCACAGCGCGTCCGTTGCGGGACTGCAGCAACTGGTAATATATACACGCCGGCAACGCGCACATCCTGTTGCCCCGGTCGTTCTACCGAGCCCGGTTGCCCTTTGTGCCTAACGACGATACCTTGACGATTCTCGTGTTTTGGATTCTAACTTCCGACCGCGTCTGCCAGTTGTTTTTCTAGCTTATATCTGAGTTTGTTCCGCTCTGTTCTTTTTGGTCCCCTCTCTTTTTGTTGACTTGTATACCTCTCATTATAATCCGCGACCACCAGCATGAGCACGAGCACCCCAGCTACGCGCGCGCGCACCATGTCCGCCATGCGTCGCCCGCCCAGCATGGCCTCGAGCACAAGCACCCGGTCGCGACACAGTACAGGCGGACCCGGGTCCGAACAAACGACGCCGCGTTCGTCCCTCACCTCCCGTACTTCGTCCACGCACGACCCGTCTCCGTTGTCCCCTCCACCGCCGGTACTCTCGTCTTCTGCGTCGTCTGCCTCGTCGTCCGCGCAGGGAACGGCCAAGGCGAGTCCTTTGGCACGCGGTGCGACGGCTCGAGCGGCTGTTCCACCGCCTCCGTCGCGTGGTGGCAGTGCTAATGGGATCAAACGGGGAAGTCCTGTGCCGGATCGGAGTGCGAGTCCTGCGATGAGCGAGGCGCTTGAGGGGGCGTTGAGGAGGGAGGTTGAGGAGAAGGAAGAGGTAAGCTTATGTACTTTGTTTGCCTCTACGCGTTTTTTGAGCTAATTTTGTGGGATGTAGTTGATGATGCGTCTTGCGAGTCGTGACGAGAGTATTGCCGAGCTCCAGGGCCAGATCAAGGAGATGCGCGCGACGATGGGGCAGGGCGAAGGTCGTCTTGCCGAGTTGTACGCGGACCAAGAACGATGGGAGGCTGAGCGTGCCGGGCTCGAAGAAGATATCGCTAAAAAGGTTTGTTTCTCTATCTACACGCGCGTGAGACGAACAAAATCTCATTCATTTCTTTTTTGTTGATTTTACAGAACAACGTGATCGACAAACTGCGCATCCAACTTCGCGAGCTCGAAAAAGAGAACCGAGACAGCACGCGTCGGTTAACCGAACAGGCTGCGCAATTCGAATCCGAGCGACAGGCGTTTTATGATAACACCGCGCATCTCAAGTCGCGTATCCAATCCTTGACCGACGCGCAAAAGGATTGGAAGCAGTCTCAGCGTGATGAACTCGAACCTGGCCAGGAACAAGAGCAGGAGCGAAACTCGGAGCAGCAAGGAGAAGAGTCGGAGCAGCGACAGGAGCGTAGAGTCAAACCTCGAACGTCGTTGGCTCGTTCGGAGCCGGAAGAGCCCCCGGAGATGACGGCCCTTCGACTTGAACTTTCGACGCTCGAAACTTCGCACGGGAGTTTAGGTCAGACGGTCAAGACGCTGCAGACCCAGCTACTCGAGATCGAACGCGTCAACGCCGAGCTCCAAGAAGAAAACGAGGCGTTTACGACGCTCCTACGCGAGAAAACGCTCAGCGGGCAGATCGATCTTATGCGACACGGCCCTAGTGACGACGAAGATGAACAAGAGAGCATGAGTGGTGGTGGATTGGAGAGCGAGTTGGCCGAGTCCGAAAGACAGGCGAGCATGTCCCCTGTCGAGACTCGTCGCGTTGTGTCGCATACGCATTCGTTGAGGCGCGCTGTGTCCCCCGCGAGGAGCGGGCGCAGCGGTCGGAGTGCGAGGGCGCGCGTGGTGGCGGCGGAGACGTTGGCTGATTTACCTGTTGCTGGCCCTGGGCTTGATCTTGCGGCTGAGCTTGGAAGGGCTGAGAATTGGGATGGGGGTGTGGATGTTGAGGCGGAGCATAAGGAGAAGGAGGAGGAAAAAGAGAGTGAAGCGGTCAAGGCGTCGAATGCTGAACTTGAGGGTGAGTTGTTTGATTTTGGTTCGAGTTTGGGTGGTATTGATGAGTCTTTGGGGGGTTGTAGCGCTCCGGGCCGAGGTCAAGAGTCTTAAAGACGCGAACAAGGCGTTGACGTTGTATTCGTCCAAGATCCTCGAACGAATTATTGCGCAAGAAGGGTTCGAGCACATTCTTGCGGTCGATTATGGTAACCCGAACGCGACGCCCGCGAAACCCAAAGCCAAGCCGGTCGAAAAGAAAGAAGAACCCAAACCGAAGCCGATATCGCTCCTTGCGCGCGCTGCGTCCTTGTCGATCAGCTCTTCGTCCCCTCCTGTCGTTCCTCCGGGCCAGGCTCCGCCCAGACCTTTACGCATCTCGACCGACGCCCCGGCCCCGGCCTCGTCTGATTTGGACAAAGCCGAACCGGCTACGCCCATGGGGAAACGCGAGCGCCGTGGGCTGTCAATGGATTGGAGCAAGCTCAATCCGTTTGCGCGCGGGAGTAGCAACGCGGAGCCGTCTGCTCCCGCTGTCGATCCGCGCGTGGCGGGGTTGAAACCTCTGAACCTACGGGCGGACGTGATGGGCAAGTCGTCGTCCGCGCCTGTTCCCGCGAGTCCGGTTATTCATGGTGGAAGAAAGTTGGATAATGAGGAGGATGAAGATGATCGGATCGAGAGGGAACGGTTGAATGCGCAGATGAAGTTGATGGGGCTCGAGAGGGAGCCGACGGTTCATACGCCCGGTGCGGCGGTCGCTACGTTTGCTTCTAGTACCATGTCCCGGGAGAGTTCGAGCGGGGTCGCTACGCCCGCGACGCCCGGGTCGATCGGCTGGGGTCGGCGTCCTGGGTCGGTTCGGCAGGATTCGGCGGGGTCCGGGGTGCGGTTCCCGTCTGAAGAGTTGCGAGCGGAGCATCTCGAGCTTGACGACGACGCGCAAGTCGTAGCTGTAGCGAGGATCGCGGCGCTGGATAGACAGGAAAAGGCGCTTAGTGCGGAGATGGCCAAGGGCCGCGGGGGTGGGTTTACGGAGCCGCCCGGGCGCGGAGGGCGTGTGCGTCGAAGGAGTAATGCGAGCGGGACGAGTACGTTGTTTAGTGCTGGGAGGATGAGTCGTGGTGGGAGCGAGCAGGATATTGGTGAGGATGGTGAGGAGACCAAGTAAAGAGCTGCATGTAATGAGAGATAGAGTATGTAGAGCGCTAAAGTCACGACCCCCGTTACGATTTCTTTTGTATGTATTGGTTGTAATAGTTATCCCACTAGCGGCTGTGCTATTAATTTGTACCTTGGATTAACGACGACCATATTATTATGAGCGGGTTCGCGCTGTGCGTGTACGCGTATGCGGGGCCGGATAGTACGCATCTGGACTGTGTACAGGGAGAGATCGTGTACGTCCATCGGGTGGAGCCGTCTGGCTGGGCTGGGGTCGTTGACTCGGAGGAGGGCCGTTGGGGGTGGTAAGTCCGGCTTAACAGCGCTAGAAGTGTGTTGACATTATGGGCCGGGAATTCGGAAGGGTGCCGTGGGCGTTCGTGCAGCAGATCGACGAGGACGCGGTCGCGGTGCTGTGGCCCATTGCCCCCGAACTCAGACTCGGCGCCTACCGCGCGATGACCGCCATCCACGCCCACGCGACCGACGCCGGGTACTCGTCGCCCGATTCGAACGAGTCGGATGCGCTGGGTGATGAGTGGGCTGTTGCGCCCCCTGCTGCACCTGTTCCAAAGCATCGTGTAGGTTAAATCTTTATTTAATTCAGTATAGTTAAACTATAGTCAACGATGATGATCTAGCGTCCGTCCCGTATCACACGCGACCTGCCTATCGCCCGGCCGTCGCTCGACAACTCTGAACCGCCTACCCCGCGTCCGCCGAGTCCGCCTGATCAACAGAGTCCGGAGCGTACGACGCATGGTGTGCAGTTTGCGTTGCCCAGAGGAGCGTCGAGGTCGCGTGGACCGCCTCCGCCGTCGTCTGGTCCGTCGTCGTCGTTTGTCCCGCCGCGTGTGCGTGCGTTTCGGTTACGATCCAAGGTGTGTTAAATTACTGCTATTATTGGCGATGGTGATTAATTAATTGTGCTATAGTCGCACGACCGAGGCGTTCGTTCAGATTCCGAATCGACGACCCGTCCGCGTCGACCGTCTGTCTCGCTCCGACGCACGCGCATGAGCATGTTTGGACCTGCTCGCGAGCTGGAACCTCATCCCTCTGAGGAGATCGCGCGCCTCGCCGCTCGGCCGTGGTACCTTCAACCCAAGCACACGCCCGCGACGGGTGATATCGTCATCGACCCTGATGGGAGCGTTCGTGCTGGCACGCTCGAGGCTATTGCTGAACGGCTTACTTGCGATCCGCCCAGTGCGTTTCTTTTTGTTCCTATAGCTTATGTGTGTGATGTGCTTATGCTTTCTTTGATTGTAGGCAGGAGCTACGAATATGCATTTCGACGCGCTGTGTTGCTTACTTACGAAGCGTTTACGACGAGCCAACAACTTTTTGATCTGCTCACCGATCAATACGCCCTCGAACCTCCACGCCAGCTCACCGAAGACCAATTCACAGAATGGAAAGATGCGAAGCTGAGACCTACCCAAGCCAGGTCCGTTCCCTCCCCATCTACCCTGCTTATTTCGTAAACTTATGATTATTCCAGGGTGTTAGATGTTCTAGGAATGTGGCTCGGTCTCCCAAGACTCTACACCGACGACCCAGAAATCGTACTCCGGATCCGCGAGTTTTTACAGTTTGTAAACGAGCCAGACGGATTAGCTGCCGAAGCGAAAACGCACCTGAGAGCGATTGATAAACTCGTATGTCTCATTTTTTCCTATTTTAGCTTCTCCCGAATCCCTTGTAATCCTGAATTCGTTGCATGTGATAAGATCAACCCCCCACCGGCTCTTCCCCGCCCGACGACCTCCCCTCGACGCAAAACGCTTAAACATCGTCCGTTCCCGCCACCTCCGCCTTCGAGTTCCTCGCATACTGCTAGTCCGAGCTCATTGCTGCTTACCCCGCGCCAGAGTCCACGACATGCGACCACGGGTCCACCTCCCGGTCTAGTCGAAACGGCGTTTATGTCGACGAGTCCGCGGTTGGATGTACCGTTTGCGGATGGAGAGGGCGAGAGGAGGAGCATTAGGTCGCAGAGGGATACAATGTCTGTCTCGTCCAGGGAGACTGCTACCGGTTCGACATCGTCTCATCGGACTGGGTCGTCTTCTCAAAATACTTCAATATCTTCCGCCTCTACACAACAACAGCAACAGCAACAACAGCGGGTATCTCACCCTGTTCCGTCTGGGATATCCAACGTCGACCCGACAGCGCTGGCGCATCACTTGACGTTACTCGAAGCGTCGCTTTATATGAGGGTTAGGAGGAGACAGTGTTTAGAGTGGCATCATGCGGGCAAGATGTTGGCTCAACAAGACAAGAGGGGGAGTTTGGGGAGTGGGACTGTTAGGAGTGTTGATACCGTTGGGAGCGGGACTGGTACTATGAGGAGCGGAAACGAGACTGGTACCGCGAGAAGCGGGAACGGTACTGCGAAGAGCGGGGTGGATGCCGCGACAAGCGTAGCCGGGTCGGCAGTCGACGTGAGCGACCTTCGCGAGTTTTGTGCGACGAACGATCGGCTCGCTGGGTGGGTCAAGTGGACTGTGTTGAGTTTGAAGAATGCGACGTTGAGGGCCGAGGCGATTGGGACGTGGGTCAGGGTTGCAGAGGTGAGTTGTGCAAAATTACCATCGTCGAATCATATAAAACTAATCTCTTATCCAGAAATGTCGCCAACTGGACAACACGTCCTCTCTCTGCGCGATCGTCGCAGGTCTAACCTCATCAGACATCACCCGACTCAACGTCACGGCTTCACTCGTCCCCACCAACCGGTCCCAACGTCTGACCGACCTGCAACGAATCACGAGCCCGGCCGGGAGCTTTGCGGCGCTCAAAGTGGTGTACGCTGGTGCGGACGGGCCGGGTGTGCCGTTTGTAGGGATGTATTTGACGGGGCTGGTCCATGCGTCGGATCAGTTCAAGGATACTGTGCCTGGTGTTGTTGGGGAGAGTGGGAGTAATCGGCCGAGGGGAAGTTTGGAGGGGGATGAGCCTGCTACGCCGACGCAGGTTCCTTTGACTCCTACGCAAACCGGTTCGACTTTGACACAGGCTGTTAGTCCGAGACCGGCGCAAACCCCTCCGACGCCAACACAAGCTGCTTCGACTCCAACGCAAATACCTCTGACTCCAACGCAAACCGCTTCAGGTCCACCGCGCATGCTTTTGAACTTCACGAAACGGCATAAACAGGCGGATATCATCAACGCGATGCTCAAGTTCCAGCAGTGGCCTTACACAATCGTTCCAACAGCCACCGAGCCACCAGCGCCCAGACACCCGTCTAGCTCTCCACCAAACACCATCACATCTACGTCCACGCCCACGTCTCCCTGTACCTATTCACTATACCCCTATACCCCATCGACCTCGGCTCCGACGGCGTTGTACGCCTCGGCTGTGGGCGTCGCGTGGGTCGAGGAGCAGCTGGGACGTGCGGCGCGGATTACGTTGGGCTCGGATTGGACGTACGAGCGGAGTATGCGGTTGTTTGAGGATGAAGCTGGGTGGGCGAGTGTGAAGGATATGATGAACGAGGTTGGGTTTTGAGGGTTTGGGAGGGGGAGAGATGGATGGTATACCCTAGGTTATTATGATTTGAAAGGATTGGGCAAACAGATTTATTAACGACACCAAGTGATATTATGTGTGTGTGTTTTTTGGTATGTACGTGATGTGTGTCATGTTGTAACGTTGTGTTCTTGGGCATGTATTTGTACGTAGTTGGTCAAGGATACCCCTGCATTTGTGAACGGATCGGAATTTACATGAAGATAGACCGCATATAGTTGGTGCTGAACATCCAGATGAGAGCGCATAGCAAGGTAAGAAATGTTACGATGTTAAGGAAAGTAGACCAATTCCGTGCCCTCTTTTGACGCTCCAACCGAATTCTAGCAAGCGACTCTTCCCACCCTAGTAGCCGAGGACGCATAAAGCCCGCTGGCTCGAGCATCTTCGCTCCCTCTACAGCAGCCATCATCAAGTTCTCTGCCTCCCTCAGTCGACCGAGACCACGCAGTGTACTGCCAAGCTAGCCTTGCTCGCCAACGAGTCAGGATGTTTCTCGCCCAGCACATGCTCCCTCATCTCGAGCGCCTTTCGTCCTATCACCTCTGCCTTCCGGAACCTCCCTTGGCCACAATATGCCCGGGCGAGTTGATCTAGGGTCGCCACTGTTATCGGGTGATTTTCCCCAAGCATTTGTTTCTTGGCCTCTAACAGTGTTTGCGATAATGTCTCCGCTTCGTCCCATCGAGCTTGGCGTAAATATATCTCTACCAGGCTGCTCATGCTATATAACGTCTCGGGATGGTGGCTTCCGAGTCTGCGGCGCTTGATGTCGACCAACTCTTTCTCCAAGGTTTCTGCTTCTTGCCATCGACCTTGGTCTCGATACTCGCGTGCGAGGTCGTCCACGCTGTCTAGAGAGCGACCGTCATCGAGTACTAGGCTTTGAACGAGCGGATTTGGGCTAGCCTGTTCGACTGATATCGTGAGGTCAAAAGGAGGGTTCGGGATGACATGCATTTACTCACTAGGGTGGCTCGAAAACTCTACAAGCGTACGTTTGATTAGATCGTCAAGAGATGAATCGGCTGCTTCACCAGTATTATCAGGCGAGCTCATGGTAAAGCTGCAGTGGTGGTGAAAGAGGACAGAAGGTTTCCAGCGCGTGCAGTATTGATGGGCAACTTGCAAGCGCCAAGGCAGTGACATGCACCAGTTAAACAGGAGACTGCCGGCCACATACCGCAAACTGCCGTGAGCAAACCAAGTCAAACTTTCTACAGCCATAGGAGTTGTAGCTGTCCTTCAGAGCCAGGTCCCGGATATTAACAATCGAATGGGTGCATTTAAACGACAAAACTGCGAGATACGGGATGTTGCGTCTATACTCATCGAACTCTTTTACCATTTTGCACTCGAGGTCCCCACCTAAGGCAGAACTAAGACAAACGATAACAAAACTGGAATTCAATCAACCTACCCACGGATAGTCTTTTTTGGCCTCTCTTTGATGGCAATAGCTGCGGGATCGTGTCCTTGACGGAATTTCTCTAAAGCCCACAAAATATATCTGTACAAGTCAAGAGGGTTAGAGCTAATATCACATGGGGGTATTCGACTGCTTGCCTCCTCTCAGCGGGAGTAAGCCCGGCTTTCTTCATATCCTCCCCTCGCATACGCCAGAGATCATCCCATGTCTCAGCTTTGAGTTTTGTGTCAGATGATCGACCGATAGCTGCGAGAAAGTCGTTAGGTGATTGATAGGAGCCTGTATTTTTGTGATAAATTAATTCTACTCGGATAGAGACATTAACACTGAACGAGCACTTACCTCGAGGAGAGGGAGCAAGCGGAGCCATTACTCTACCGTGGAGTCCCCGACAAGAGAGTGAGTTTCGTAAGCTACTTAGGGAAATGATGCCAGAGCGTCCCAGAAGAGCGTTCATTGCAGCTGCGGAAGAAACATAAATAGAGCAGATGGAATTAAGCGCCCGGCTGTTGTGGAGGTCGACACTCATCACGTGATGCCGATCCCACATCATCCAATCAATTCGTCACCTCGACTGATGTAATTCCGAAAGAATCTCGTTCAGATCTCAATTCACGGCTGTGGTCAGCGCTGTCCGGGCCTCTTGTGTGAGCCTTTTCTAATTAGAACAAAATAGACTAATCCTAATGAGCGACTGCACTTGAAAGGGACAACCAATGCGCGACTGAGCATAAGTTTGGCTGCTTGACTTAAATTCCCTGCTGTTTTTATAGTGTCAACTCCTGCTACATCATCGGGGAGAGTGTGTTGCGCCTAGCAAGGCTAGATCACGAGTTTTGAATCTCTAACGGTAAGCCTGACAGTTAGTTATGTGCGGAGTGCGCTAAGTTCTTAGGTGCTCGTTTTGTAGCCAACACTTGTAAAATGATTTCCAAACTTGGCATTCGAAGTTCTAGGCTAACTCGAACGATCACACCCTTACGTCTGATACGGCACTCCAGTGTTGCAGTTCAGGACGTAAGGAAGATCCCATCTAATCAAAACGAGGCAGCCGCACTCTCACAAGCACACCGAATTATTGTTCAGAATGTCAACGCTCCAGAGACAATGCATGTTCGCACTGTTGATCCCTTCAAACTCCTCGCAAAGGACCTAGATCGTCTTCGCGAGGACTTGTTTAGCCTAGTTCCTTCGTCCCAACCCGAGCTCACTGCTGTCGCCAGATACTACTTCGAGTCTGCGGGAAAGCACATTCGGCCGACCCTCATCCTCCTCTTTGCCAAAGCTGTGAATGGGTTAGCCTCCGGCTGGGACGAGAAATGCAGTGCTATGGTCAACGCCGACCCTGATGCGATCAACCGACCTCTGTCCCCAGCCGATGTCTTAACAGACTTTAACCCAGCACTACCTACGCTTACCGACTTCCCAAATCCCAGTATATTCTCCCCACATTCATGGAAACGTTCAAGGCAGCAGGCGGCATTCCACACTCTACACGCACCTCTGCCATCCCATACCTCGATCCTCCCAACCCAACGACGCCTAGCCCAGATAACCGAAATGATCCATGTCGCTTCTCTCCTTCACGACGACGTCATCGACAAGGCTGACACTCGACGTTCTCGCCCTTCGGCACCCGCAAAATTCGGGAATAAGCTTTCCATCCTCGGAGGAGATTTTCTCCTCGCTCGAGCCTCGGCCGCCCTCGCTCGCCTCGGAGATCTTGAAGTTGTTGAACTAGTGTCAAGCATGATCAATAACCTCGTGGAAGGTGAAGTCGCACAGATCGAGGAAGTCTTCGGGGGAGGTACAATGATGGGACCGGCATTGGGTACGATTGGACCGGACGCTGCTCGGTGGAACTTTTATCTTAAGAAGACCTACCTCAAGACTGCAAGCTTGATAGCAAAGAGCGCACGAGCCTCTGTCGTGCTTGGCGGAGCACAGTCCCAGAGCAACGATTCTCCTTCTGGATTATCTGACGAACAGCTCAAAGACATCGCGTATTCATATGGACGCAATATTGGGATTGCTTTCCAAGTAAGCTATATCCCCGACTTAACAGAATATTACATTGACTTGATTAGCTTGTAGACGACATGCTTGACTTTAGCACTACCGCTGAGCTTGGAAAGCCATCGGGTGGAGCCGACATGAAGCTTGGTTTAACAACAGCACCTGCACTTTTCGCCTGGCAAGAAGAGCCCAAAATGGGAGATCTCATCAACCGAAGGTTTAGTGGACTTGGGGACGTAGAACTCGTGAGCAGACACTATTCCTTAACCTCTAGCGAGCACAGGCTTACTACAGACTACCACACACAAGGCTCGGTCGATAGTAGCGTCGACTTCTGCGCTACAGAAAACACGGGACCTAGCGATGGCGTATGCGAACGCGGCCCGACAGACGATCCGGCAGCTCCCGGAAACTGACGCGAGGTTAGGCCTGGAGACACTGTGCGATCGCTTTGTTGCGAGAACAAAATAGAGTACATCTCTTCTCATTCGTGACCGTACCAATAGACACTTGAGCGGACCTCACATATTATTAGACGCGTGAGTCTGCTTGATACAAGGCCGGAGTTTACCTGTCTGGTCATATCTTTAATGAACAGTGATTGTTGGCTTAAATGGTATTCTTGTTTGATGTTGTGATTCTCGGGGATATACCGTGCATATTATCGGCGTCGGGCAAACATTGGGAACAAACGCCATCGTGACCATCTGGTTCTCAGTGTGTGTTTTCGCTAAGCCTTCCGGACCGCCAATCGCCTAACGAAGAACCAAGTGCGCATATAATGGTGGATGCACTGACTGGGTGCTCCCCATAACCCTCGTTCTCTTTTCAAACATGCAAATTAAAGCTGTAGTCGCGGCAACCGCTGCATTCTTCGTTCAGAGCGCATACGCGCACGGTTATGTTCCTTGGATACGTATCAACGGAGGAACAACAGTTCCAGGTACGTCGAACTCGTTGGCCACCTGTAGTTTCCCACTCAAATTGATTCTGTAGGCTGGAACGTGAACACGGATCCCTATGCTAAGTAAGAGCAGATTTTTTTTACAAGCTAATACTGCTGACTGTTTATTAATAGCCCTACAGTACGTTTTCATTCACACACCCCCACTTCGCCTTGTCAGATGACTTAACACGCCTTTAGCCTCTCCGACTCGTTCGTCGTACGCCCAGCGACTCCGGTTTCGTGAGCAAGCCCGAGTCAGGTGGGTATATGCGCCACTGTCGCGTTCTATTAATCATGTAGCCCTATCATAGGTGATATTACCTGCTCTATCGGCAATTACCTCCCGGCGGCCCCTATCACCGTCTCTGTCCCCGCCGGAGGCAAAGTGTACGTTTTCCATCTAATACCAACCAACGCCATGAAGCTGATAATTGTTTGAATAGAGAGTTTTTGTGGAACTCCTGGCCGCTCGGCCACTACGGCCCTGTTATGAATTACATGGCTAAATGGTGTGTCGTTGCCGTCAACACACTGGTTTGACTCCGAACTAACGGGTCGCCTTTTATAGCTCTGGATCTTGTTCAAGCTTCAGGGTAGGTTGTTTCTACGTCCACCCTTTTGAATCGACTCATTAAGCCGTGTTTCTGGCATTCGATGATAGGGAGACTCAGGAAAGCCATGGTTCAAGGTATACATCCTCGAACTTGTTTAAAGACAGATGTTTGAGTCGTGACTTTCAGATCTCTCAAGAAACGTATGCCAACGGTCAATGGGCGTCTGACAAACTGGCCAAGAACAACGCATCATGGGCCATTACTATCCCGAAGAATCTTGCTAGTGGAGAGTACTTGCTGCGCCACGAGGTACGTCGAACAATTCAGCCGAAGTTCAAAGCTGAATTCAGAGCGCAACAGATCCTCGCCTTGCACGGCGGTGCTAGCCTTGGTGGAGCCCAGTGTGAGTTACCATAGTACAAAACATAAAACGCTATGGCGCTAACGCATATAACGTGCCCCAAAGTCTACCCTGTTTGCGCACAGATCACCGTCACAGGCGGTGGCTCCGCGTCCCCATCAGGACTTGCTTTCCCGGTAAGTACTGTATTTCCAATGAGCTAGTGGTACACTCTTGAACACATGATTACTACAGGGCGCATACAAGGCGACCGATCCCGGCATTCTTTTCAAGTAGGTGTAGTCTTGGTATTAGATAAATAAACACTAACACGTCGAGTTCTGCAGCCCTTACCTTGGGGAGGCATCCAACCAAGCATACGTTGCGCCAGGAGGTCCAGTTACAGTCGTTTAAGTTGACGCAACTCCGAAATGTATTACAGAAGTCAACCCATATAAATCCACTGGTCTAGCCTTACGATTAAAAGAGTTGAAACTTGAGATATTAAAGTACCCAAAACTAGTTGCTCTTTGCTGCTCTCCTCTTCCTCCACCTCGCACCGTACCTCCACTCAATAACAAATACTGGGACAGTGAGCAGGCATATTCCAGAAAACAATACATACGTCCACCCGGGGTTGATCGCACTGATGATGAAATCCTGAATGGATATTGTGCCAGCCCCAAGCGAGCATCGTACAAAGTTGTTCTACCGCCTTTTTTTAGTTGCGAAAAGGCAGAACGCATTAGCGTACTCACCGATGCTGTGATGGAGGAACCTTGAGACGGATACATGTCTACTAGGATCGTTTGGTTGATTGTCATGATACACATGCTCATTAAACCAACTTGAGTACGAAATTAGCATCGAGGGAATCTCCATGGATCATAGGACCTACCTACAAACTGGAGTACAAGTGGAACGGCTAGGGGCGCCTTAGCTTGAATACTCCATCCATATCCGATACATGCACCTATTTCTAGGAAAAAGACTATAGGCACGCGCTTGAGCCTCGTGTGCTCGATCGGTAGGTCTTGTTTATCCACTTTTGATTTGGGCTTCTCGCCGGCTGTATGCGTCCCTTTTTCGAGCTGGCTACGCCTTGATTCCTCTGGTTGGTTAGGAGACCCGGCGCCGACTTGTGTATATTGCGCCTCCATCTTTCTCCAGTCGTAGTCTAGTATTTTTCCCATTACGACCGAGCCAAGCGCACCACCTACACCATACGCTATGAAACACAGCCCTACAGTGCTCTGAGTGAGGTATGGGTACACAGACATGAAGAGAGGAGCAGTGGTAGTAGTGACGGAATAAAACATTGAGTATATGATTCCGGTGCAAATTAAGACCATAAGCACGTCAGGTTGGGTGAACACTCGGAAGATCTGTAGTGGGCTTGGGCTACGGCGGTGCGCACTGGGATCCGATTGCTCCAGGTCTTTGGAGTTCATTTCTACTTCTTTTCGCCCGAGTATAGGAAGTGGTGTGCGGTTCCATTTCTGTGGTGGCTTAGAGCCATCCCCAGTTATTGCGCGCAATGTTTCGGGGAAGGTGCTAAGATGGGTTGAGGTTGATTTTTACAGTACAGAAGATGTGAAGACTTACAGGGCCATAAAAATGAGCATTATCCCTGTCGCTATAGCTAGAAACCAAAACATTGATCTGTTGTACTGTGCTGAGTGGTTTACGACCTAAGTGGCAGGTATATACGAACCTCCATCCTAGGTTACCGGATAACAATCCGCCAATAACAGGAGCAACGCATGGGCCGAGCTGAAACAAAAATTAGATCCGTGTACGAGCTTGAGACTAGAATCGCACATACCATTGGGCCGAGCATGAATAACCCAAGGAACCCCCCTCGCTCGGCCGGTGTCGCAATGTCGGATATCACCCCACCGCCTTCGAACAATTAGCTAAATGAGAGAGACTGAAAGCTAAATCATTTGTTTTTTGTCCTTACCTAGGGCGATAGTGCTCGCCGATCCTGCCGCTTGAAAGCATCGAAGTACCATCAATAACCAGTACGCATTCGTCGGTACAAGGGCCAGGCCAACACATGACAACAGAAGTAGTGTCAAACACATAAGGTAAACAGGCCGCCTTCCTAGTCGGTCGGCCAAAATTCCCCAGAACATTGGGCCTAAGTAGAGCGGCATATCAGAATGCAACTAAAGCTAAGATAAGATGTTACACTTGCTGATGCCTTGAAAAACCATGTACATGGTCACCGTTAGATTAATCAGTTCGACAGACTTTCCGAAAGCAACAGCCATAGTAGGAATGGCCGGAAAATATAACGCCGACGCTAGCGGGCTACCACAAGCTGTCAAGAAAATCAATCCAAATCATAGTGGAATGCGTACCTAAACAGCCCCGCTAAGGCAATCAATACGATCATACACCATTTTTCCCGCTTTGTATAAATAGAAAATGGCTTTTCGAGATTGGGCTCATTACGATTCTCATGGCCATTGGTTTGATCGTGTGCGCTAGGAGATTTTGTATCAAGAGGTGACTCGGGGGATATAGTGTCTTGGGGAGATTCAGGTGCTACATCATCGACGTCATGCGTATGGCGAGAGCTCGTTGGTCGTGGTATAGTCATCAAAGGTAGTCGCGTTTAGGCGGGTGACCTACAACCAAGCTCATGGAGAACTATATTTATAGATAGTTGACGTTTGGTTGACGCCCAATTCCGCGAAGAATCATTCAAGGGTCTTGCCGCTTAGTAAAGTAGCGGCAAGGCGATCATGGAATGAGCCACAGATGACGGCACCGCGTATACAAAGTGACTCCCCTTGGACGTCCTACAATGAGTATCTGTATACAAAATGACACGGCTTTGCTCGCCCAAGAAGCCAAGCAGATACCTATCACACGACCAGGTATGACTGGGTATTCGGGCGATGACTGGAAGCACGCCGATATTTTCGGTCTTCAAGCGTTGCTGCTAAGTTGAGCGAAAAGGAACACGCACTCTAGAAAACATATTCAGGAAATCACACAAAACTCCGGTTGAGGTGAGCCTCGGACACACAACATAGTGGCTATAAGAGGCGGGCCCGAGCTTGGCTATCGAAATAGAACTATAATGAGCCTCAAGGATTGAGTTGGTGTTTCAACAGCCGCCGTGGTGGAAAAACTCGTGCGCAAACTTACAAAAGACGCATACATACTATCAAAGGAGCGTCCTAGTGCAACTCTCCCCAGTTCGAGCATGCACGCCCCTAAAATATCAGCTGTTGCGGTTCGATAAGTTGGTCCCGCAATGTCAAGTGGATATCATCAAGTAAGCGTTGGGCCTTTCAAAATCTGGGCGCCGCGCAACCCGAGGCTTCTGCACCGAGTTACATGAAGCAGCAGAGACATCCTAAAGAGAATGTGGACCCCCTGAAACATTCATAAATAGGCAACATACATAAGCGAATCCGTATACAAGGCAAGATCTAGTTCTTTTCGGTAGCTGCTCTTTTTTTCCTCCATTTCTCCCCATACCTCCACTCAACCACAAACGCGGGGACATTCAGTACACAAATTCCACAAAATAAAACATATGTCCACCCAGGGTTAACTGCCTTGATTACAATTTCCTGGACAGACATCGTCGCGGCTCCAAGCAGGCATCGTACAATGTTGCTCTGTAGCGTTTGATCAATTGCGAGACTCAAGACGCTGGGGCAAAAAGGTCACTCACGGAGGCAATGATTGAGGATGCTTGGGACGGGTACATGTCTACTAGAATAGTCTGGTGGATCGTCATCATAGGCAAGCTTACCAGGCCAACTAAACAGAATAAAAGTCGTCAGTATTATGACTATATGCGTAGGCTTGAATATTCACCAAAGAACTGAAGTACAAGTGGAATCGCCAGCGGTGCCTTTTTTTGAATACTCCACCCATATCCTACGAAGGTGGCCATCTCCAAAAAGAATATTATAGGCACGCGTTTGAGTCTTGTATGCTCTATTGGAAGATCTTGTTTCTCCCTTTTGATAGGCGGCAGGCCTTCGCGAGACCTCATTATATGCGTGTCACCATTACCCTTTTCAGATCGCTCAGCGTCTTGATGCTCTGATTGAGTAGAGAACTTTGGTTCAGACAGACTGTATCGAGCCTCCATCTTTCTCCAATCGTAGTCCAATATTTTACCAATTCCAACGGAGCCAAGCGCCCCGCCCACTCCAAGTGGAATGAAACACAGTCCAGTACTGATTTCTGTGAGGTAGGGGTGAGCGTTCTGCAAGAGCGTCGCGGTAGTGGCCGGGACTGAATAAAACACCGAGTATATGAATCCAGTACAAATGAGGATGATGAGCACATCTGGCTGAGTGAATGCGCGGAGAATCTGGAGTGGACGCGGGCTACGGCGCTGAGGGCCTTGTTGGTTGGAGCTGCACTCGAGGATAGCACTATTGACTGTTTTTTTCCCCAGAATGGGAAGTGGCGTACGATTCCACTTTTGAGGAGGCAAGGATCCATCTCCAGTTATAGCACGAAGTGTTTCCGGAAATGTCCTGAAATGCTATGTTAGGTTGCTGACCTTTACTGTATTGTGTTCCACATGTAAAAGAAACTTACAAGCCCATGAATACCAACATCAATCCTGTTGCTATAGCTAAAAACCAGAATATTGACCTATGGTTGAGTATTGTGAGCCAGAGATTGGGCATCGAACTAAGCTGCTACCTCCATCCTAGGCTGCCAGACAGCAGACCCCCGATCATCGGACCAACGCACGGTCCTATCTGCAACCCAGTCAGCTCGGCCGTCTAGTGTCCGGGTTTCTGAACGTGTTCCTACCATTGACCCAAGGGTATATAAACCCAGGAACCCCCCTCGTTCAGCCGGCGCTGCAATGTCTGTAATCACCCCAGCTCCTACAAGCAAGTTACGTCAGGATAATTCATTCAAGAAGCAAAATAACTTACCCAGAGCAAGCATACTTGCCGAGCCCGCCGCCTGAAAACATCTCAAAACCATCAAGAGCCAGTATGCATTTGTCGGTACAAGCGCCAAGCCAACAGAAGACAAGACCAGCAGTGTAAGGCACATAAGATAGACGGGTCGTCGCCCGAGGCGGTCTGCGACAATGCCCCAAGCCATCGGACCTAATATAGAATCAGTCAGCATAAGGGCTACAAGCGAATCGACATAAGCCATACTTATGCCTTGAAGGACCATAAATATGGTCACGGTAAGATTAATTAACTCGGTAGATTTTCCAAAGGCGGCAGCCAGGGTTGGAATAGCAGGAAAGTACAACGCGACTGCCAACGAACTACCGTGACCACACGTAAAGTCAGACAGCCAGCCTTTTTTGGTAGTATATTTAAATCACGTACCTAAACAACCCTGCTAAAGCAACCATTGCGACCATATACCATTTTTCTCTCTTTGTGTAAATAGAGTATGCCTTCTCAGGTTCGGGTTCGCTGGGTTCCATATCGCTGGGGTTATTAGTTGTGGGGCTAGAAGCAATGAGCTCTATGTGAGGTCGATCATCAGCGCGTGCAGGTATTTCATCGCTGCGAAAGCTGCTACGGCCCTCTTGCTGTAGCGCGACCATTGGGCAGGGAGGGGTTGTGAGCAAAACTAAACGAGGGGCAATATATATTTGAACCGCATGAGTCAAGGATGCATGTCGCTGTCATCGACTCTAATGCCGCTTAGTCAGATAACAGGATCGCAAGTTACTTCTTTCGTCAATTTCTTTATGTACAGTCGTGTTTTAACAAGATAAAAGAGGTTTCGAGGAGACAAAGCATATGATAGAGGTAGCATAAAAAAGCCATACCAACCAAACGGCAGTAGGCGGCCAAGACTTCAAACTATGGGTCGCGTTTTACAAAGGAAAAATAAAATTCATCGTTACTGTATCTTCTTCACTCGCTGTCGTAAACAACTTCGAACCCACCACCCTCGGAGCGCGCAGCATGAACCTGAGCCTGGCGGCGGACTTCATCCCATACCGCCGAGTCGTCAGAGTCCAGGGACCCAATACTCTCGACATCAGCAGTGTCCACGACGCTTGGTGCGATAGTCGACGGCATCGAGTGCATTGTAGGAGAGAACGAAATTGCCGATACCGATGGCGCATGAGGGACCACGATGCTCGACGCAGACACTTCACTGCTTCCAGACGATCCGGCGCGCTCCATCTCAGCTACAACGATGTCGCACCACACACGGGCACCGAACGCCTCGCCCTCGGGAGTCTTGAGGCGCCAGTAGCTAACGTAACGGCCAGGCTCCTCGGGTGCCTTCATCTCGACCTCAACATCGATCTCCTTGCCGGGCGTAAAGTCACCGGTGATGGTGCAGTGTACCGTGTCAGGCTTGACGAGCATCGAGTGACCACCAACAAACGAAATCGTGGTACCTTGGGGCCAGGCAACAAGTCCATCATTGCGCATCTTCCAGATCTTAGCAAACTCCGCGCCGCCGGAGACAACCTGACCGTCAACGATGCTCTTATCCTCAACAAATTCGGCGCTGAGAATCACAGCATCTGACGGGGCGGAGATGACGGAAACGGAGCTAGACATGGGGGTGGACGCGCGGCTAAGTCTCTCGCGGGCCACGGAAACAGGGATGAGCGGTGGGACTTCGGTGTCATTCTCGGGGCCGGGGTAGGCGGAGATGAGGGAAGGAAGGCCAGACGAGGGGAGCGCAGGCGACGGGATGCGTTCTGGCGTCGCAACGAATTCAGACATGGCAGCATCCGGGTCCGCGACGAGCTCGGGGTCAGACATGACGGACTCGGCAACAGAAATTGGCTCTGGGACCGCGACAGGCTCGACGGCTGCAACTTCAGGCTCATTGATGGGCACACTCGGGAAAGAGACGGGGCGGGAGCTAGTAGCGAGTGTCATCTGGGGTGCCTCCGGATCGCGCTCCTCATCGACGGTAACAACGTGAACAGACGAGGCGGACGAGGCGGTAGACGTGGACTGGGACTTCATGCGACGCATGTGAGCCTCCTTGAGCTCTTGGAGCTTGACGCGCTTCGCGTCGATCTCTTGCCTCCTCCTATCGTATCCAGCTGCAAGGACAGGTTGGGGTATCTCGATGACTGGACGAACGGCAGCGGGCGCCTCGTAGGAAGGCTTATACATATTCGAGTGGTGCATTACGTGCTCGTCCAGCTTTGCGTTCGAAGAAGCGACGGACCACGAGTCGACGAGACTCTTTTCGGTGGCCGCGGATTGGGCCAAGAGTGGCGACGGAATAGCAGGTGGCGAGGGGATGGCAGAAGGTGACTTGACATGGGGCGAAGGAGGAGCGGGTGACTGAGGGAGGCTAGGGACAATTGTCGTGTGCGGAACGATGGTGCACCCCAAGGTCGAGAGCGGAACGATCGGTGAGGGGGAAGCCGTATGGAACATCTCGGTCGCAGTAACAGGCTCGGTACCTGGGGCAACTGGGCTAACTGGGAAGATTCTAACCGGATTGGGATCTGGGATGCGAATTGCCGGAGTAGGAGTCAACAGACGCTCAGGTTGCGGGGCCTGGCCGCGTGTGGCAAATGAAAACACGTTCTTGAGCCCATCGTATTGCGAGATGTGCGAGCGAAGCTTGACAAATGCGTGTGTTTGAGGATGAACGGGGATTGGCATTGCCTCGCAACGTTCGCAGATGTCGAAGTCCGGGCAGGACGGGTGGATACACTGTTCTTAGATTAGCGCACATACCAACGGGGGCATTTAATAAGAACAAACCTTGTAACGAACACCCAAGATTTGGTTCTCGCAAACATCACAGCGCGCGTGGTGGCGGAACGTAGACTCATTCGACTTCCGAACCTATACCGCAAACGATAAGTATAATCCAAAACCGTATCAGCGCCACACTTACAATGACGTCTCCCTGCTTATATACCTTAGCAAACGAGTGGCCAGGATGAACCTCCTCCGTGATATTGAAGCAACTCTGGCAGACGTCATAATCAGGGCAGGTGGTGCACTTGTACCTCAAGCCAAGGATGCGTGATCCGCACAAATCACATGCAGCCGAGTGTTGCGCAGGTTGCGTCGGGCGCGCAGAGTGAGATGGGCGCGTAGGACGGACTGGCTCTGCTGCCGGCACAACGCGCGGAGGCTGAGTTGCTACACGGTCGACGTTACCATTTGGACGGCCACGAGTACGCACACGGACGGCAACCTGACCGGGTTCCACAATGGCGTAGAACTCGTGCTGGCCGTTGAAATGCTCTTTGCCGACGCAGTTGTCGCAGTAATCAAAGTCTTCACAGTCGAGACATTTGTGACGAACTCCACGGATACGTTCGGAGCACCCGTCGCACCAGGCTTGATGCACCGCGTTTGGCGCAGCCGGGGAGCCACCAGTAATGGACACCGGAATCGCGCGAGAGGGATTGCTCTCGTCAGTCGTGACAACGTGAGTGACAATCCTCATCGGGCGATCAAGATGAAGCATCTCGTGGTCAACCTTGTGCTCAAGAGGCTCGACGCGAGCGTTGAAGCATGCATCGCACAGATCGAAATCTGCAAATGGTCTCATTAAGTCCAAGTCCGCACGTGTGCTCAATTATGTAAACTCACCGTGGCACACAGTGCACTTGTGGCGAGTCCCAATGATAGTCTCGTCGCAGGCATCGCAATTGGCAGCATGAGCAGTCCGCGCAGGACGAGTCGAAGCAGGGGGGACGGGGGCCTCGGAGCCCTTGTAGTACGGCGTGAATCGAACAGGATGGTCCCAGCCTTGCTCCACGTGGAAACCTGCGTGATCGATCGTAGCACGTTCAACATCGCCGCCCAAACAACTGATGCAAGCATCGACTGCGCCGCAGCTATCACACTTGTATCGAGAGCCTTCGTGAGAACAACCAACGCATAGCGTCGCCCTCGAGTCGTTGAGGACGGCAGGTGCTGTGATGATCCGGATTGGGTCTTCGATGTGCATGAAACGATGCATGGGCGAATGATCAGAAATCGGGAATCCAGAGGTGTAGCAGTTCTCGCAGAGGTCGAAATCAGGGCAGGTCATGCACTTGTGGCGAGTACCAGTGACCTTGGCGTGGCAAGAGTCGCACCTGTGTGTCGATCCACCAGATGGGCGTTTGTTCTTCGTGCCGCGCGGTTTGCAAATGTAGCACCCAAGGGGGCGAGGAAGCACGGAACAAAGGCATTGATCAGAATCCCTATCGACGAGCGTCTCTGAGCTTTCCCTGGCTGCAGCAGGCGCCCTGGGCGGATTGGCCTGTGGCGGATGGATCGCCTGGAAAGTATGAGGCATATCCGCATGCGTTGACTGGACGTCTCGTGTAGTCATGCAGGTGTTACACTGCACAAGCCACGTGTTAGTAGCGCCGTGGCACGACACATCAGATGGCAACTCACCAAGTCGAAGTTGTAGCAGTCCAGACACTTGTGACGAATGCCCACGACCTGGCTGTTGCACGAATCGCACCAGATGCCTTTATGGATGTAGTCTTCCGCAGGTGGAGCTGCTCCGGTGGCGGGTTCAGCCGCGTAAGCGCCCGGGACGGGCTGCGTCATCTCCACATCGGGGTCAAACAAAGCGCTGCGGGTGGCTGGGGGCGCAGCGGGCGTGTGACTCGTGGGCGCGCCATCAGCGAAGTTGTCTCGCATGGTGCGCTGCAAGTCGACAATGAAAGAATCCATCAAGGTACGGACTTCGCGCCTGCCTTGGTCAACGGAACAGCACGATGATCCTGAGGCTTGACTGTAGAAAGATGTGGGGCGGGAAGGAGCTCCGTCTCGCTCCATGGTCTATAAACCAAGCCTAAGTGGCAATATGATGTGATGATCAATGGAATACGTACGTTTGGATAGGACTGGAAGGTTGTAGAAAAAGCTTGCGCGTACAGAAAGGGGGATGTGAAAAGGAGTTAAGAAAGGATCGAGTTAAGTATTCGAAACTGCGGGTGCTGCGATCCAGGTGAGACGATCAGCGATGAGTCAAGGTAACCATGGCCGCGCGTCGCTCACTTATGATGATATAGACGGTCCTGATAGCTATTTTCGCTATTGTGCAGAGCGGTAGCGGTGGCTTGGTTGACAGGAGCGGAGGACCGGTGGTGGTTGGAGAGGTGAGCGTGTGGAGTGTTGCCACTCTGCGTATATCACCTACCTGCACAGCCACGTCACAGATGTGACTTATACATAGACAAACAACCGCCGCCCCTTCACCGTCCCTTAGACGGCGGCCCTTGTGTATGCGCCCCGATGCTCGTATCACCCGATTTCAGGCTGCCAGTATAAATCAAGGATAATATTGATTATCTAGTAAGTCCGACCAGGACCGTTCCCCTCCCGGTTTAGTGGATACATTAGATCAAAGTGAATCGTTAAGTTCCAACGCAGAGGATCACTATCAATAGAAGATGTCGGCCAAGAGCAACCGCACCAGCCAAATGTCGACGAAGCTACGCAAATGCTCGTGTGGCCATGTGAATCCAGGCCTTGATAAATCCCTCAATGACGCTTCGCGCCGTCTTCGCGAGCCAACCATGAGCGCTTGCAGAGCTAGCCCCTTGTGGTGAAGGCTCGATTCGGGTCTTCGGTAACATCTCGAGACTACTGGATAAGCGTCAGGCGAATCACTGCACGCGATAAGGCTCAGTAGTGCCACTCGAGCAGCTGTCAGCCTAAATGTAATCTGCACTCGGTTGTTGATCCCAAGCCGACTCTACCGGTACCCAAGACTCTTATAATAAGTTTGCGTAGACCCCAGGTTGGCCACCTAACATACCTTGCCGCCCCTCTCCCCACCTTTGCCCCGCTACCCGTGAATACATCGGGATCGCCGCCCCCGTAACCACCGAATCTGAACCCTTGTGTGCCTTGCCTCCCCAACATAATAATGGCCCTCGACACAACTGCAGACCGCGGCCGTCCGATTGTCTCCTACGTGCGCGTCGGTCGCGGCATGGTCAAAGTCACCAAATACGAAAATGAACAACCCAAATCCCCATCCGAGACTGCTAGCCTACGTTCTCGCTCGAGCTCTGGCCGCTCGAACTCGACACCAACATCAGGTCCATCGCGCAACTGGCTTCGGCGCCCGAGGGCGCACACTGCCGCTCATAAACACGCGCCAAGCGCTCATCGGTCCCGCTCAAGGTCTAGTGGGCGGAGCTTGCAGACCGTTCGTCGGGTCGGTGGGTATATGCACTCGGACGTAGATTTAACGTCTGCCGAGCGTCGTTCCTCTCACGACGGAACAACCTCGCCGGCCCGGCATGGCCAAGCGGAACCGCGCGGCCTAGTAAGCAAATGTCCTTCTTTTCATTTTTTCTTTCCCTTTGACCGACATCTCCGCCTTTAGTTTGCACTTAACAGCTTGCCCATACCTGCTCGACGTGGCGACCCAGCATACAGTCGACACCAACCACCTTCTCCTCGAGTTGAACCCCGCGGTCGAGAGCGTCGTATCTCCCCTCTCAGCATCTCTCCTACTCCTACCCACCAATCCGATACTATCCCATCTCCAAGCGCACACTCTTGGACGACAGACTCCGAAATTGACCCGGCCGCCGACAGCGAAATGTGGTCCTCTATCTCCCGCCTCGAGGACGAGCTCGTGTCGCGCTTCGGCCGAGGCGTCGTCCCGCCGTTGACTGCACTCCGGCAAGAAAAAACCGCAGCAGCACCACATGACGCCAGCACATCTCAAACTCGGACTCCGTCCTTGCCCGACGAGCTCCAACGACAGTCGCCACCATCGCTTCACATCCAAAGCCAAAACGCCAAACTCGCGCAACGCTTTCACGAGCCGATCACGTCGCGACGAGTTCATCGCGTCAAGTCGACGCCAACACTCGGATTCCCGCTTCCGCCGCCGACGTTCCCAGATTGGGTCACGAACACGCCACTGCCAACACCACCCGGCTCACAACAGATGTTCCCGTCTGCATCTCCTCTTTTACGAGCTAAGATGGGCCCGCCACCGCCTTTTGCACCACCACCCAACTTCCCACCTCCCCCGCCCCCAACGATCAGACCTGAAGATAGGGATACAAAGAAGGATCTGGAGGCACTTGTCGCACTCTACGAGGTTTTGGAGGCCGGTTATCAGGCCGGCACGGTTGCCGGTGTAAAACCCCGGTCGAGTATGGGTAGAAACGGAGGGCTTAGGAGGCCTGGGGAGCCCAGTTTGGGCACGAACGAATTCTACACGAATGGTCCGAGGCGAAAGGTCCTAAGTGCGCCTAAGCCATTTGCAGGCTTGAGGGAAGATGTGTTGGAGGAGGAAGAATCCGATGTGACGCCGTCGGGAATGGTCGCACATGCCTATTGATGCTCTGGCTCCTAGATTTGATTGTACATGTACCTTGTATGTTTTAGCTCTATGTCCGTTTCATACTGTAGTTGTATCTTAATCGTGCCTTGGGGTGCGAAATTACCCGTTCTTATCAGTCTAGCGCATATACCTATCCAGAATGTCACCAACACATGCAAATTCAATCAATTGCTATCTATGCAACGTTTGGATGTTAGATATGAGCACCCTCAATATTGGACAACTTAGAACTTTACAAAATAAAAAAGAGAAACTTAGAGAAACCTACGCTAAAATAGTGCGTTTTCTGACGCATCTGACGGGTCGAGACGTGTGGGACCTGAAGTCCCTGGGGTGGGCTAGGGTGGACGACGCGGGTGACCGAGACGTCACCCAGGCGTCACTCGGACAGGTGTGGATGACCAATACACGCGTAGCGTCACGCCGGTGGGTGACCTGTTTGGGTCATGGTAAGCGCCGGTTTGCGGACGCGGCGCAGAAAATTACAGAAAATTGGCTTAAATTTGTGCGATTGGAGTATACATGCAGGGCACGCGGAGAACATAGCGAGCGTCGAACAAAAAAGGGAAGAGCTTACGCGGGTTGATTGATACCGAAGAATCATCAAACGCTGGCCACATCAACAGGCAGTGGCAATGCGTGCAAGCGAATTCTACTTTATCTGAACTGGAAAGAGGGGCGGGGGCATCGAGTTAGGCTTCCTGTCCGGGTCAGTAACCGCTGTTTGGTCAGCGTTTGAGAAGAAAAAACCAAGTGGGCTAACTTACCGTTGATCGGTCCTGGTGTGCTCATGAGGGTGCGAGCATTCGTAAAGCCATGTCGACGAGGAGACACAAGTACGACTATGTGAGCATCAGTAGCGAGAGACAGACGAACGCGAGCAGACACTGGGAGGGCAGAGAGAAGGTCGAAGTCAAGTGTCAACATGGTTCCAACAAGGGAAGGCACACGCTCACGTGACATTTCCAGGGAATGGCGCTTAGC
>WSTH01000092.1:0-42673 GCA_019616345.1 Ceratobasidium sp. 395 | reverse complement strand
ATATTTGTACATATACATCTACAGTTGGAACCTGTGTCTTTCAGTAACATATACTGTAACATAGCAGCTATAGTCTTGCTGAGATTACTATAAAGTAACTCTATCTGTCTGAACTCTGTGGAGACCTGTGGGAATACTTCCTTAAGGTCCTTGAGGACAGTCTTTCCATAATCCATAACAATGTTGAGACTCGGAAGTATCCTACCGAGTATCGCGTTGAGATATTGTCTCCGGTATAGTTACTTCATCAGGTTATGGTATCACCACTCATAATTTATGTAGCCCAGCGTATTGAATAAGCTCCGTCCGGTGATTACAGCAGCCGAGGAAACCGTCCACTACGGACGTACTATGAGAGTTATGGTTAAGCTGCCGCCCGGGACTCGTGCAGGTGGTCTGTCCGACATATCGGTTTCCGTTATGAACTTTGGGTTCTCGACTCATGGTGTGCAAATGGACCAGCGGATGGTGATGCTTAGCTCCAAGGTGTTTTCACGTGGGTCGGTTGGGGATCTCATGCTTCTTGTTGAAGCCCCGCCTAATGCTTATGGTGCGTCTAATTCCGTTGGCCTTGAACTCCATATTGAAACATTTTGGCAGTCTATCCCCCTGGTCCCGGCTTTCTTTGCGTTTCGGTCGATGGCAAACACTCTGTCATGAAAAAGATCATGGTCGGGGATGGACTCAGCCCGCCGGTGGATGAAGGTGCCATTGCCAAGTGAGTTTATCATTACTTTATGGTCGAAAAGTCTACTGAAGTTGTTTTGTTGAAGTATGCTTGCTCATAAACCTGGCTCAAATTAAGGTTCTGGACTTATTCTGCTTTTGGACAGTTTCTTTTCCTTTTTTTCGTTTATCACTTAAACACGCTCCTTCGATCTTTGTTGTTTGAAAATTATACCCTCGTTTATATAGGACTTTATAAGGTGTTCTCAGATAGGATTCTGTATGCAATCTATTCCTTTTCTCGTAGTTTGCTCTCCTAGTGATTTGAGAGCTTGGGAGTTCGATTGTGCCCAAGTATATGCGCGCTCATATGATCAATGGGTGGAAACACCACCGGTCAACATCTGAGACTTAGTAAACATGTTGGTGATTAGTTTTTGTGCGTCGACCCTGAAGAATCGACCTGATAGCGATCGACGATCGTCCCGGCGCTTAAGGTCTCAAGTGCAGGCGCGCTGTGTTCGAAGGCTTATAACGGAAAAACAATTCAAATCCTTAGAACTAGGTAGATAATCGATGTATCCGCCCCAAAAAATATCTGAAATGTATTTTGAGAAAGCAGCGAGCGCGTATAAGGGAACTGATTGACAAGTTTCAAAGTAATTGTGCAAGGAGTTACAATTTAGGCGAGCCATTCGCGTGAGGGTCCGTATCTCCGTGTTCTTCTGACTCGTGCAGACTCTCATTACTTCGTACACTCTCATCCTCCCGCATCGATCGTCGGTGTAGAATATGCGTGATCCAGCCAAGAAGCATCAAGATAATGCTGATCGGAATGGTAGAAATCATTCCGCGCCGGTAGCGTGGCGCGCTAGATACCGGCCAGATAAGAAGGATCCACCATGCTTGGAACGCGTTGCTATGAAGCCAAGAACAGAGAAATTAGGAGAAAATATCTTTTAAGCACGGATTAGACTTACCTCCATAGATTCATCGAATAGAGGATAACTATGCATGGAATAAGAAATATAAGAGTTGCATCTATGGAACCGAAGGGTCAGACCTACAAGATCGCTCAAGGTCTGTGCGAGACACTTCGTTGGCCCTATGATAACCAAAGTCAGGCCCAACATATTCAAAACGAACCAAATAACTCACCAAGCGAAATTAGTTCCTTGCCCGGGGTATCCGCATCCGCCGAGATCTGTAGTCTAGCTCGGATGGCCTTACTCGATTGCATAAGAGATAGATACTTACAGAATGCAAAATACTCTATTGAAACTCAAGTCAGATCACCTCATTGGTTTTACCGGTCAGTACGTACTGGCGCCCAACGGAATGTCCCACACAAGCAACATGATACTCGATATCAAAAGCGCGACTCCCATGAATATGTTAACGCGCCACCTTCCTCCCCAGATATCCGTAGCAAGTCCGGCTAGAATAGTTGTAAAGATTGCAACCGCGATCAAGCCGAGCGCATAATAGCTATTTTTGGGTGGTCCGACTATTTTGTCCTGAGTAAGCCATATAGCGACAATACCGTTGGTTCCATAGCTGTGATGGGAGATCAGTGAGATAGGATCGTGTTTTGTAGTAATTGACGTACGCTTCAAGTTGTGAAGTGAACACAAAGATCAACGAGAACATCCAGTACCTCCAACCCTTGAAGATACTAATGGCCGCAGCCTTGTCAAGTTTCGCCTTCGGCCTTCGCGGGATTCGAGATCTGGCCAGTTCACGATCTTCAGGAGTAAGATAAAAAGCTCTAGTCGTCTGAGGAGTGTCGGGGAATACGATGACCCCGTAAACCGCTATGGCCATCGAAATGACTCCATCTGAGGATCGAGCGAGAAAGTCGTTGGTTTTGGAGGTCAGGGGAGTGAACCGAGCTTACCAATGATAAAAGTCCATTGCCATCCGGATTTCCCGAGGTTTCCATTCAGACTAGAATATATCGCGCCCTGCAAGAAACCAGAAAACAAGGATCCGATTTGAGCGCAACAAGCGAACAGTCCAGAGCCTGAATCAAGTCAAGACTCAATACACGATCGAATTACATGGTCTTACGTACGTTTACCAAGCTCCGAGTCCTTATACCATGATCCGAGCAGCCAGTGCGCCCCACAGAACTGGTGGCGTCCGGAATCAGATAGAACACAAGCCTGCGATTTATAACGCACTGTACTGCTTTCGGCGAGTGCTTGTAAGAATCGAATCGCATATAACTGTCCGGGTGTTGTAACAGCCGACAGAGCACAACTCAAAGCACCCCAGATACTAAACCCCAGGCGTTTAGTACGGCGCCAATATAGCTATGACTACTTGCCAGGCCATCAACGGAAACCAGAATCTATAAGAAAATGGATAAAAACGAGACCGCTCCCAAGCCAGGAAACCTTATTGCACCTAGCCGGTAGATATTGGATCGCAAAGCTGTGAGGAATTTGACCGACAGTGTAGCTGGGCATGATTGATCAAGCGGCATCTTTGCAAGTCTAGTATCATGAATACTAACCCGACAGTGAATACAGTGGTGGCTACAGTGTAGTCGTTTCCAACAAGGCCAACCGCTTCTTTCATCCTAGGTATCATAGTATGTTCATCTACTAATAGCACCCAAAACAAAGATTTACACACCCCGAGACATAAGCGAACTGTAGGTTGGACCGATTCAAGTAGTTGCTCCAGTACACCAAGCATAGAAATGATAATACGAAGGTGTCTATTTTGGCTACGAGTTGTCGCTCTGCCTTGGTTTCTGGGGAGGAACCCAGCAGTGCAGTTTTTACGGATCCAATCATGCCGAGTGGTCGCCGCTTGGAGGGAACGCAAAGATCAATTAAATCGGATGAGCTGACCAAAGCCTACATGGGCTGACATGATGACGTCGAAGCTGAGCCAACCAGGAGGGAGGACCCTGACGGAAGCGGACTAAACATCTGCACTGCCACTAACCAATGAACATGTCCTGACCCGAGAGTCGAGACCGACCACATGAAGTGTGGAGCACACAGCGTCTCCAAAATCCCTTTATTTTGACCCGATGGCGACTGCATCAAATTATCACTATGTCCTCTATGTAGAGGATAAACGCGGATAAAACCCGGAACGCGACCGGCGCTTCTGCTGTTTCTCGGGTGTTGCGCGTGGCCGATGTCCAAATGAATCATTTCACCTTGAACACAACCGCCACGATCGAGCTACAAGACGCAGGTGCATTCTCTGTCAGATGGCTACTTCAGCCGCTATGCCGTTGGGCATCACAGGTACGACGTTATTCTCGCCAACAGCCCAGGAGTCTAAACTAGTTAGATCAACTACAAGTTGGTGGACCTATAACCATCATTTCCAGCGCCATGGTGCGTAAGGATCTTCTGATACTTGGAGATCTAGCATCACTCACGGGACGGCATTTTACTCGTTCGATAGTCTGCGTCAGAGATAATTGGTATTCTCGCTGAGCACCATTGCTTCGACATCACGGACCAACTTGACTTGGCAAGATGCGAACGCACCCCTATCGCATGCGGTGGCTTCGGCGATATATATAGAGGGACACTAGCTAGGGGGCAGAGGGTAGCGATCAAGTGTGCAAGGCTATACCTCCAACATGGTGATACAAACGGACACAAGATCCTAAAGGTACCCCATAATATACCTGTTGAACAGCTACGAAGTGCCTGATTTACTGTATTTCCACAGCGTAGTGCTCGCGAGCTACACATTTGGTCGCGGTTTGAGCACGATAATGTACTCAAGCTGCTAGGGCTAGTCCAATTTCAGGATCGCGTGGCCATGGTCTCGCCGTGGATGGATAACAGAACCCTGCTCCAGTATATCAGTCGAAACCCAACTGTGGATCGCTACCAGCTGGTAAGTCATACCTTACGTTGCAGGTGGGTTGAACTACTTAGCGGGTATAGTGTGTGGGTATCTCAGAAGGTGTGGCGTACTTGCACCAGAGTGGTCTTGTAAGTCTTCTCGTGTTCCACTGGTAATTTGATGTAACATTTCACTATCATTGTGTATGATTAGATACATGGCGATATCAAAAGTGTAAAGCTATCTTTTCTCTCTTGGGGAGTCTAAGTTGAAACCATTTCACAGGCAAACGTGTTGATATCCAACGAAGGAGTTGCGAAGATATCTGATTTTGGATGTTCAGAACTGAAGACAAGTACGCTATGTTTCACGACGACTAGTGTGCTTAAGCTTTCGATACGTTGGGCCGTAAGTGTTTTTGCAATGCATGCGCCGGTTGGTTGAATCATACTCAGATGTTTGAAAGGCACCGGAGATACTGGATGGACCGGTATTGCGTAGCAGGGAGGCAGATGTGTATGCGCTTGGAATGGTAAGCTCATTTGGATTTCAGACTTATAATCAGTGAAACGGATTGGTTGAAACTTTCGTATTGAACAACAGACATTATTAGTACGCAAATTGTCGTACCATTATTACTCACATCAAACCTAATCTAGCCACTAGGAAGCCGTGACGGGGATGGTGCCGTTTAGCAGTATGCAAGATCGTGCGGTCTACATAGCAGTGGTCGTGCAGCGACAGATCCCCAAACGACCCAGAAGGTTTCCATCGTTTTCTTTGGACGAGGCCGACAAACTATGGGAAATGATAGTCGATACATGCGCATACAGCTCTCCGGATCGACCAAGTTCTATAACCGTACGAGACCGTGTGAGTGCCGCAGACATTTGATTCAAAAGGCTTTAATCTAATCGCTCTTACATTTTAAAAGGTAAGGGATGTTAAGCATCGCCTCAGGCAATCCATGTTGGATCATTCTGTTATTGATTTTAGTGTTGATGCTGTTGAGGATGTAAGGAAGCTGAGAGATTTGTTTTTCCTATTGCTGATTTTGAGTAGCAGTCTGACGAAGGCGACGACGACGACGATTACGATGAATGGGACGAGTGGAACGAATACGATGAAAATGACGAATACGATGAACATGAGAGTATTCAGCATACTCCCGAGGCAGAGAAACCCGCTGACTTAGTGGCTCATGGTCTGGTTACTTTATCATAAATCACTCATCGTGGTCTTACCTTTGATATTATAGCTTCGCTTCTACAGTCACGTTTGCCTCCGCCCAAAAAGCCTCTATCCACCTGGCAGCTATTTTTCGTCGAGTATCTTCAGAACTACAAAAAGACCTACCCCGAACGCAAGATCAACCCCGCTCGGGAGGGCAGAGACGCCGGCGCAATTTATAAAGCACTCACGTCGGAGCAGAAAGAGGCGAGCAAGTCCTATCGGAGATTGGTTCACTTCGCTAACTATATTAAACAGGTCTACAAACGCCAATCACGTCTCGCAAAGAAAAACTATCAACGCGAGCTAGATGCATGGGTGCACACTACCCACGCTACCCAGACAGTGAGCATTCCGACAGCCTGGCAATTATTTTTCGCCGAATATCTTCGAAGCTATAAGAGCTCCGACCCTGGGCAAAAACTTAATGTAATCCATGCGGCTCAAGACGGCGGTGCGGCCTACAGAGCGCTCACGTCCGAGCAGAAAGAGGTGAGTAAAGCCATTCAAGGCCCAGTCCAACTATCGATGGTACAACGCAGATGTACAAGCGCAAGGCGGTCGTTTTGAAGAAGCGATTTGAATGTGGGGATGTTGAAAGGACGCAGATACACGCTTCCAATGACGCTCAGAAAGCGGGCGGGGCCAAAATTCGTCGATCGAACTCGGGGGATTTCCACGCCTCGAAGAAGTCTATAAATGCGTACCCCATGTCCTTGCAGTGGATCCTGGCAGATCAAGCCCGAGTCAAGGAGAGCTTGAGGAGCGAGACCAAGGCGGAAAATAGTGTCCTCGCTGCGGCTAAGTGGCGTATGCTAAGCGATGCCGAGAAGGTCGGTTTCTGCTTATAGGCGTGAATGTATGCCCTGACATTTTGATTTCACCCAGCCATTTTTCTCCTAGGCAAGGCGTGAGAAGATAAGCAAACACGCATGCAGGGCGGTGAAAGTAGCGGATGCTCGCGGGGGTTGGGCGGAGGGACTGGAAGTCGATTGGGAAATTGAGGGTGGATAAAATCCAAGTGGAATATAGATTAAAACAATATGGATATTAGTGCAATGCAAAAAACGGACCGGGGTTGGGAAAACCAAGATCTCACATGTATTCCCAGTCCTGCGGCGCACGATCCATAAATGCTCATCGCTCCCAAAGGGGATACTAGATCAGCGTCCGCCAAGTCCCGCGCTCCCATGACATCACCTTCCCCAGACTCAATTGCCCAGACCCTGATCATCGAAATCTAGTCACGCGTCGCGTCGTGTCATGTACAAAAGGTCCCCAATGATCTGACCATCTCCTTGCGCACTCGACTCGCTCCAGAATGATCTCCTCTCGCACATTCGCCCTCAGACGCGTACTCCATACGACCTCACGCCTCAGAGCCGCAACACAGCAGTTTGATAAGGGCGGAGATGAGGCTGGATCCAGTACGGCGGGTGGGAAGACATACGGTTAGTCGTTATTTACGACCTTTATAGTATTACTCGAGCTGATTCGGATACTCATTTATAGTTGTGACTGAGCCCGTTGAGAACGAGAAACCGTTTGGCGTCCCGTCTGGAGTCTATTCATCTGGTGAACCACTTAAAGGAGACGCAACGAAAGCCTCGAGTTGTGAGTTCTCGAATACCCACAAATCGTACTTCGCCGCTCATTTAATTCCGAGTAGCTCTGCCTCGTTCCTCATCATCGGCATCTCCCGCCCACCCCACGCTGAGTAAACAAGCTCAAAACGACGAACTCGCGGAGCGTAACGCCTGGCCAAGCGAAGAGGCGGGAAAGTTGGGACGTGATGAAGCTGCAAAACATCGCAAGTGATGTGTTTACTCTTGAAAGACCGCCGATTCGTTCGTATACAGTAAAATGTAGAATTGTCTCAGGAAATGATTCATCTCGGAAGGCCGGTGAGATCGTGTGACGTCATGATGAATTGGAAATCTTGTGATCTGCGCACATGGGATGACAGCGTGCGGCAAAACAGACAGTGTCTAAATTGGCTAAACTCCTGGCGAGTTAGGGTCGCCATGAGAGGATGTAACTATGTGATATTTGCCTTGTGGCTAAATATTTTTCGTTCGTTTGCCGGCTGTTGGTAGATACAAAGCCTGTCTGATGTTAGAATCCGTGTGCCCGGTACCAGCCATCATCTACATATCGACTTCAATTAAAAACTAGAAAGGGCCCGTGCCGGGCTGGGCACCTTGCCCGCTTTCGGGGTTTAATCGACTTGTCTTCTTTCTCCTTTTTCCCTCTCGCGCCAGCGTTGGAGGTTATTGACCGACTCGAGATACGCAGCTAAGATAGAGAGTTGAGGGACCGAGCCTCAAACATACCACTCGTAGGAAGGACTTCTACATGAGGCAAAAGTCGTGCAGTCTGCACGTACATTTAGGGGGAGGCGGGATATGTAAATAACGCACTACCTTATAGAAGATGACTAAAGCGCACAACGTTGACCTGTAGGCATAGAATGGCGACAACAGCGCCATTGCAGCGCTCGTACATGCTTTACACGCGAGCTTTTTCTATGTATGCGTCACGATTAGATTGAATGTACTTTCGATCCGCCTCGGTGACATCAGACCCAGTGCTGTAGCGTGAGTTCATGCGGACATTTATCCGTCCACCAAATCGAAGCTGGTTGGTGACTTCTGATACTCACATGACACAGAAGAAAACAAGTTCCGGCTCTTATATGTGAATACGGACAATACATAGAAATACTAGGCGTTAAGGCCTATGCTTGACTGGGCTATATACACGGTTTGTATCCATTCAGCAACTTTCTTCTTTATTCTCGATCAAGAGTTTCCTGCATCTCCGTGGTTAGCTCATATACAATAATTTTAACCTAGCATACATCTTAACGTGAGTGTGACTTCCGGGAATGGATCCCAAACATAAATTGTGTGTTGGGGAGTGTGACATACATCCTTGTTCCGATAGTGTGGAAGCGCTGATTACCAAGGATGACCCTGAGACCCGTCATTCTTTGATGCTTCATTTTGGGGGGGGAGAGACCTTGGCGAGCAAGGTGACAGGAGCAAAAACTCACGGCTTAGATATCATCCTTCGTTCCTGCAGAAGATAAAGCGGCGTGGCGTATGAAGTTTATTGGTAGCAAGCTTTAGTCAGATAGTTTGAGGGGGCGCGCTCTGAACCAACGCGAACTTGAGCTTATCGGACTAAAACTCAGACATTTACCATCGTTTGCGCTCACTTAATTCAAGCACACATACAGCACTATTAGTATAATGTAGCTTCTAATGTTCCAATGCCATTTTTTTGTATCTCTGACGCACTTGCGGCCGAGTCCTCATCGCGGTGGCGAAGTGGTGTGGCAGAGAGGGCAACAGAATCACGTGATCTTAATGTCACGATTTGTCACGACTCACCTCAGTGGGGGCGGAACCAAAATGTGTGTTTTGATCGTCGGCTCTAAAATCGGACCACCTCTCAGTCTCATCTCCCGGCACCCCAGCCGTTGAGTAGATATCACTCATCGTAATACGCCATTTGGCGCCTCTGGAAAGCTTGTTTTCGGCTTTTACAACTCCTATCTTCCGGAAACTTTGCCCTCATCTGATTTGCATTCGAGTAATACTTATAACACATTGACAGCTCTGCTTTACACTTTGAAAACCTTCTCGCCAAAGCCCAAGTACAAATACCGTGTGAATCGACGAACAAGCTCAAAAGCTATTAGACCGACTACTGGTCCTTGCGAAGAGTTCTTCCAATCACATGGAACTTGGTGACTTCGATCCTACGGTTGCTGCCTCACTTCGACTTTATAACCTTTATGAGAAAAAGCTGTTAGATGACCTTCAAAGCGCCTGGCTAGAGCTTCAAAATACACACAATAAAACCCCCATTGGTCGGGTGGCCATCATCGGTGCTGGCCTCGCTGGCCTCCGCGCTGCTATGATTCTCAAAGAGGCAGGTCATGATCTAGATGTCGATATACTGGAGGCTAGCGGACGTGTTGGCGGCCGTATTTATACATACAAGTTCGACCACCACACTTCAAGCAACCTGGAGACAGCTTCAACCTTTGATAGCTATTTTGTGAGTGCAATTTGCGGTGGAGTGTACCAATGCTAAGTAAGAGGTCAGGATGTTGGAGCTATGCGGTTCCCATATGTCCCAGTTATGAAGGCTGCATTCGAGCTCCTTGATCAATTAGGTATCGAGGTTTCCCCGTTTGTGATGTCTGCTGGGGGGAATTTGCTATCTTACAACGGCGTTCGCATGCGCAAGTCGGAGTTACAAGGCCCATCGGCTTGGGAAGATGACCCATTTAAGGTTAGCCATCATAACGGGGGGGAAATCCCACCTGGACCATGGGATGGGAAGGATCCTTCGATACTCTTGGCCGAGACAATCCAGCCTTTCGTGGATGAGCTCCTATCAGACGCAGATCGAGGACTAGACCACCTTATGAGCAAACATCATGAGTACTCAGGTCGAACATATATGGTCGCTCATATGGGATATCCACCCGAACTTGTTGATTGGATCGAGGTGATGACAGTGGGAGCTGGCTGGTTGGATCGTGAATTCATGTAGGTTGTGTAATCCGCCATACCTTCCCGCCATCTAACATCTGATCTAGCGAGACTATACCAGAAGAAATGGGATTCAACTTTGATATTCAACTGTCCTCCAAGGATATAGAGTGGAAGAGCGTTGAGTACGTTTCAAATCTGTTCTGTTAGATCACGAAGACATTTTTATTGTTTATATAGTGGCGGAGCAGAGCGGATCCCGTTAAGCATGGTCGATTGGCTTAAAACGAATGCCCCTCGAACAAAACTATTTCTCGGGCACCGGGTAACCTCAATCAACTACGATCAAACGACTCGCCAGTTCACAATGTCCGGCACATTTCCGACCTCGCCCGCCCTGCAGAATACATACTCTCACGTTATATGCGCAGTACCGCCGACATGTATACGGGAGATTAGTCTTAGTTCTTGTATGCTCGACGAATACCAGCAAGCGGCTGTGGAGGATTTTTACATGGGTCCTGGGAGCAAAATCGGTATGAAGTTCAAAACTGCGTGGTGGACCGAGCCCGGAATCGATATTCGAGGCGGTCAAAGCGCTACAGACCGCACTGCTCGACAAATAATCTATCCATCTGCCGAAAGTGGCGAGTCCGCCGTTCTCATCGCAAGCTATGACTGGAGTCAGGTTACGTTGTTCTCTTTCATTATGGAGATTACTAACATGACGTAAAAGCCGCACATTCGGTCACTCTAGGCAAGATGATGCGTGGCACGGGGTCCCCGGAAGAGGAGAAGCTAAAAGATCTCCTACTGGAGGACCTTGCGTACCTCCATGGTGTACCGTTGGAGCGCCTTCGTGCTGATTTGGAGTTTATGTATGCGTTTGATTGGAACCAAAATCCGTTGTCTCTTGGTGAGTTAGGCATTTGCTTCGATATCATCAGATTGCCGACTTGCTTCATCTCGCCCACAGGAGCGTTTGGCTTTTTCAAACCAGGTCGATTCATCCATACATTCCAACACCTGACCAGACCGGCGGCTCAGGGACAGTTGTACTTTACAAGCGATACACTCAGCGCGAAGCACGAGTACGCAGCCAGTCATTACAACGCTAAGCTATACTGAAATATATATTATATTTAGCTGGATAGTTGGTGCTTTTGAGAGCGCCGAAAGAGCGGTGTCACAACTTCTGGGTGAATATCCCTCAAAATCAGATGAAGCAGAAATAAAGAGCGCCCAAGCTAGTGTAACCGGTTGAGATGCTCACGGGCTGGTACCGTAATGCGTAGTGGGTCTGTTACTGGTGAGGCTCCAATCAACAATTTCAAATGGGACACCGTCAAGCGCCGGGATAGTGTCAGCCAACTAGTCTAGTCTAAATTTAACCCAGAGGTTTGATTTTCTGCGGGCACTTTGCTATCTCGAAACACGCTCTAGAATTCGAAGGAGCCCGTGCTCCGGAGACTAGGGAAACTAGGCCGAGGGGTTAGCCCATATTTGAAGCACTCTGGGCGCTCTAGGACCGGAAGCGATGTTATTGCATGAGTGGTAGCTCGGGCATCCGTTCTGAGTGAACTACCACTACCACGTCTGACTTCACACGCCCAGCAAATCCAGCACTGGTGAGTCCCAACCAAAACCCAACAACCTTTCCTTGACAGCGTCTTATACTAGGATCTCGCTATCGGTTTTTTGTGCTACTCGCCTGCGATAATCTAGTAGAACCGACGAATCGACGAATCGGCGTATAGAGCAACATATTGATACCATCTACTGGCGAGACCTCAAACGGAGACTTACACTTGGCGTCCAAAAATATTTCTTGGTGAGACATACAAGATCTCTCAGAAACAAATTGTCAACGAAATTATTCCCCGAGTGTTCAGCCATCTTTACTATGATGACTGAAGGCGAGATGGCGGATGGCTTCTACTCCTGTCTGGTTACGACTCTCAAGGGCGCCAAAGACAGTGGTCTGCTGGATAGTGCGGATCTAGCTGGTAGGGACGAGCAATGGCTTGTTGTCTGCGGTAAGCTCCGAAGATGACTCCGTACTATTAGAGCCCAATTTGATTTCTAGGCCTTGCACTTCTCCTTGCATATGCTGCCAAGTCTGAAACGGCGCTTCCGGGTGTAGCGCTGTCGTGCCGAGAAGACGGCAATAGGCGCTTAGATGTATCGACATGCCCTCATGGATTTCGTCCTTATTTCGATCGCTGGGCTGACCTCATACCGCGTATTCAACCTCTACCTCAGTCATACATCCATGATCTAGCGCTAGTTATATGCCGGAAATCACCGATCACACTCTCCCGGGAACTTCCCGATCCATTCCCGTTCTTACCTACACCTGAGGAACAAGCTCGAGAAGATATTCGTGATCTCTCTTCTAAGCTCTCCACAATCTCGAATGCTATGTCGGTCCATCCAGCTCTCGCGCAGTCTTGGAGAGGGAAGTTGCACGCGGCGCTGAAACAGGGGAGTCAGGTTAGCACAAGTTCGAATCAATTTATACCTGCTGTGATAACGGATCACATGGTATGCACTCTTAGCCTGCCATGTTATATGTATATTAGCGCTAATTAGGCTTAATCTAGACGCTACCGGAAGTCGTCGCGATACTTGTCCAAAACTCCTGCTCAAACGTCACTCGTGAATTAGATCTTGCTTCATGTTCGACACAACCCTTGGCAAGGGGTACGTTCAATGATATCTACAGGGGCACACTACTTGATGGATCTCTAGTTGCCATCAAAACACCCAGGCTATACTTGAAAATTGAGCGTTTCGCGGTAAGCTATAGCAACTTTCTATATCTTTTTGTCTCTAATGCGCCTAGTGTGTAGCTAACAGCGCGTGGGGTATATGCGTGGTCCAAATGCAACCATCCAAACATCCTTCCGTTCATCGGCTTAGCCGAGCTTCGTGGCGAGCCTACAACGGTCTCTCCGTGGATGGGCAATGGCAGCATACGCGACTACATCAACAAACAACCAGGTGCAGATCGGTTCAACCTTGTACGTATCTATTCATTCGTATCGAACACCCCATAAATGCTATCCAACATTCGCCTGAATAGTGTACCCAAATAGCATGTGGGCTCGCGTATCTGCATTCCATCGGCATTGTGAGTTAGCCCAGTCGTTCACTCCTAAGTTTTACCGCCACTTACTTCTGCTGCGACTCAGGTACACAGCAACTTTGAAGGAGTACGCATTTCACGATGGCCGTCAACAGTATAGGTTACTAATACCTTACCAACCAGTCCAACATTCTGGTATCAGACTTGGGAGTTCCCGTGATTGGCGGCTTTGGCAACAGCACTCCCGGAGAGAGTACAATACAATTCACAGAAATGAAAAACGACGCCTCCGTTTCTGTTAGGTGGGCGGTAAGTTCGAGGCATTTGTGTACGCATGCACTTTAACTTGAGTCTTCATAGGCACCAGAGCTCCTTCAGGGTCTTCCTGGTACCTCAAGTGCGGCAGCCGATGTATATGCTCTTGGAATGGCAAGCACGCTATGCTAATGATTTAAACATGATATTATATATCTGGATCAATAGGTTATCCTGGTTGGTCTACTTGTAACAATTATGAATTGAAGCTCAGACTAGAAGCAGGAAGTTTTCACGGGCAAGATTCCATACTACTATATTGAACACGACATACGTATGCTGGCAGCAGTTGTGATACAAAGAGAGGTACCCCAGCGGCCACTCTACGTGTGGTCGAAATGTAAACATGAAAACGTTGTACGGCTACTTGGGTTAGCTATGTTTCGAAGCCAGATAGCGATGGTGTCACTGTGGATGAAGAACGGGAACCTGATCTCTTACATCAAGCGGAACCTTAGTGTCAATCGTTATCAACTTGTGCGTCTCCACTGCCCTATATTAAAATTTGTATTGACCGCTGCTTCACAATCAGTGCGTCCAAGTAGCCCAAGGTCTTGCATACCTCCACCAGACCGAGATGGTAAGCGCGCTTTGATAGCCGACTATTTTTCCTAAAATGCAATTTGTAGGTTCATGGGGACCTCAAAGCGGTAAGCCATTTGATACAACTCGAAACTGAAGATAAGTTTATTGAACCCTAATCTAGGCAAACGTTCTGATATCTGACGAGGGCGTCGCTATGCTTGCCGACTTCGGGAATGCAATTCTCAGTCTGAGCACAATCAAGTTTGCAGGAACAGAAACCGGGTGCAAGATATCAGTCAGATGGGCGGTACGTGATTAAGTTGAACAACTGGGTTAATTTGTCAATCTATTTAACAATAAGTACAGGCTCCCGAACTAATGTCAGAAAGCGGCAAACACAGTCGTCCGGCCGATAAATATGCACTAGGAATGGTATGCTAGCAGGTTCGCCCCATGCGCCAGGATACTGACATGTTAATTAGACTATCTTGGTTGGGTTTTCACACTAAACGTAGAAGAATGATTTGGCTGAAACAGGCATAGGAGACACCAACCGGCGAGCTACCATTTCCAAAGAAACGACACGACATCCAAGTCATGCACGCCGTGACCATGTTGAAGGAGAAACTCGAGCGACCGGGGTGTATACCGGCCAATAGTTCCGACGGCGAGCGGCTTTGGGCTCTGCTAACGAAATGTTGGTCTCACGAACCAGCAGAGCGCCCCTCGGCATCTGAAGTTCGGGATGAGGTAGATGTATCCACTCCCACAATCCTGTCCAGTTACGCTGATTTATTTCGTAGATACAAACAATCACAAAAGGGGAGCCGTTGCCGCTCAGAGCTCGCAAGCGATCTGCTTCTTCGGAACCGATGTCCCAGGGGGCATGTAAACTTACAACGCCCAAGACATGACGTGCGACCAAGCAGCAAATTCATATCTCATTCCCGGACGGCCTACACCCTGGTGTATAGTTTTGGCTGAGGGCGACCGAAAAATGCTTTGTTATACATTCTAAATAGTAGCGCCGAATTGTTCATATTGGGCCAAGGGACCATATTGATCACAACTTCCTAAGACGGGCTCTTCAAGGCCTTGAATCAACGCGAGGAAACACTTACAATTCAAAAAAGGAGAATGATACCAACCATGACGCCATGTCGGGATAGTAGCTCGATAATGAGTTCAAGCTCTCCTTTATAGCGTGTCGGCGCCGTCAAGACTTATCGCGGTTTGCAAAAGTCTGATCCAAGCGCCGAAAAACCCTGTCGTTTGTCAGTTCGCAAAAATCACAAAACAGGCGGTATCTCCGCCGTTCCGGGCCCAATCGTGGCGATAAGTAGCTAGAAGTACTCGCAGAGCTTGCGCGAACATGATGGTATAAATCATATGTATGTAGACACAATCATGATAATTTAGCTCCTAATGGCCATTTTGACTTCCCCAGCGCGTAGAACGTATCTTCAGTGGTGTTGAGGGTATGAGAAGACTCTGTTACGCGTTAACTACTCATATCAAGTGGGTCTACCAGTGTTCTGGCTGTTCTAGGGATGTAATACGAGCTACTCCTCGACCACCGAGCCAGTTTTCCAGTAAGGTAGCCCCGAATGCACACAAAAAGCATCTCCAACCGTAAAGCTATCTTCTATGAGTCTGTTTTACGTCTGAGGGGTTGACTGGGCTATTTTTCGTGGCAAAAAAGGCCAACTTGACAAGGAGGTTAATTTTTTTTGAACCTCGTTTACATGCACGTGTTTTATATCATTGTGTTCGCGCGAGCTCTGCGAGTACTTCTAGCTACTTATCGCCACGATTGGGCCCGGAACGGCGGAGATACCGCCTGTTTTGTGATTTTTGCGAACTGACAAACGACAGGGTTTTTCGGCGCTTGGATCAGACTTTTGCAAACCGCGATAATCGAATGACCAGGTGTAATTCTCCAGGCGCATTGAACTCGATGGACATACAGTAGACTGCCGGTTTTCGCTCGTCCACAACATGCCCGCTTCTTTGATAAAACATTTCACAACACTGCTTCGTCGCTCCTTTACGGACCCACTTCCTCAAGCGCCGAGCCATTCGTGTGCGTATATCTTCTCTCCACCTCCGACGATGGCCGCAAGGCTTATTGCATAGATACAAGGGTGGCGAGTCCACTTCAAATGATTTTCTGTGGATTTTTAGGAGATTTATCTTGCTTAGATCAACCGGCAGTCTACCGTAGTCTGTGGGTGCATGAACCGCGTGAGGCACACGTAAACACGAGAAATAAATGTTAGGTAAACTAGAGAAGAGGGAGGGAATAAGGAGAGAACTGACCAGAGTGTATGCGAGTAAGCTAGGACAGGCGTTCAATTATGCGAGATTGCGTGACGACTCCACGGCATGTGAGCTGACTGGTTTGCATGCATAAAGAAAGGGGCATTGTGGAGGGCAATACTGTATATGCTCTATAGATACAAAATGAAACCTAAATCATTTTTGGTCATCCGTCTACTTCTTGGAACTTACCTTATGATTCACCCCACATAAAGTCGCTTTCTAGGCGTAGGCAACGACGAACACGCCCTCATTCACGGTACCCTCCCTGTAGAACTTCAGAAACGGCACAAGACTCGTCCCTCTCATACCATCAACCCTGCCCGCCGTCGACTCTCCTTTAGTGTCCAGCTCGATCGGTGATTGGGCTACCTGCGAACAAGCCTGTTCACGATATATAGCGCCGCGATCTTGGTATGCACCTCGGAGCCGCTTGAACTCCACAACAGAGTTGTCATATGCCGTTTGGAGCTTGATCGTGGCTTTTGGCCCGCTCTCGCCCATCACGGCGGTTCGAAACAGAGTTGTATAGGGTGCTTGAGTAGTAGTGGACGATAGACCGGTTCAGAATCACGTCCTTTGCCTCGTCCGTGGTCAACACCCAGGGAATTGTCGAGCGCGTAAGTAGATCGAATTGGCCGGGATTCATACCGAAGGAGGAAGAGACTTTGGCGGTGGCAGCTTTATTTACGCATTCGGATCTCCATCCCCATTTATCTCTCAACGCACTAGGACCCTAAACCAAAGCCTGACCTGGTCGTAGAGCACCGAGAGGCCACATCTATCCCGTACCGCCGTAATAAAAAGATCCGTGGGCTTGCCGATGGTCGACAAAAACCCAGTAGGGTGCGCGGCAATACGTCGTACGACTGTTTGTATCATCGACCAAGAGCATCACGCCCAGCACAGCAGTTGACGCAACTTGATTCGGGCCGAGGCCAGGCGGAGAGCAAACCGTCCGTTCCCTAGTAAAAGAGCGCGTGAGACCAGATTTGAGCTAGATGGGGAGCTCCAGAGGTGTGCGCGTGGGGTGTACCAGTTCCAGACAACGTTGTCGGCATAGGCGGGATTGGGGTAGCTTCAAGTTGGGTCAAGACATGACAGAGCGAAAGTGCAAGACAGGTGGCGATACGCAGAGTATCAGTCGGTGGAGGTAGTGCGGAATGAACATAGAGGTGCAGCAAGAAGACAGGAGCGTAATAGGCTAGAGTTTTGAGCTAAGTTTTGCCATAGTTATTAGTAGCCACTGTCGCTTTTCTTTTTCCTTTCTCTCTCTCTCGTCTCGTTGTGTCCTCTCCTGTCTTCAGTGTCGGTACATAGGGCCTAGCCTTCATCTGACAATAAATTAACGATTCAAAAAAAAAAAAAAGACAGGAGCGTGGTGACTACACCGAAGTAGAAGAGTAGTACCATCGAGGACAGACAAGCCCAAAACAAGAATTCATGTTATCGGATATATGTAGAATTGGGCATTATAGCTCACTTCTCGAACCGTTACCCGCCATACTTAGTTGGTTCCGATCCGCCTCCAGAATATGCAGAGCGCCAGGGATGCGTCGCCGTCTGGCCAGTCGCAAAAACAAAGCGGCACGATTGTAAGCACAGCAAAGGGCGGAGAGCGAGTAGATATAGAATAAGCGTGTGCGCGCGATAAACGCTGACTGCATAGGCAGAAAGGGTAGCCTGCTTAGCGACTGGGGTGACGTAAAGTGTGGCTGTGTCGATCAGGAAGCTTAATTTGCAGCATAAACCCTCGGTTAAGCGCCCGGGATCTTTCTACATGCTGGCGGGCGTCAGTCAAACTCGACCTCTACACTCCCAAGTCGCAGACCCACCGGATCTTGCCCACACTGACTTCGTAACTCAAACTCGGTATCAGCTCTTTGGAATTACTAATATTCTTTCGCTCGCTCTCACGAAGCGCTGACGGAATTACCGCAATTACCGGGTCACTGGTTGGTCTAACACGTGCACAACATTATGGCAAACGTCCGCCCGCTGACCGAGGACGAGGTTTCTAACGGCTTCTACTCCTGTGTGCTCACGGCTCTCAAGGACGCGAAGCGCGACAGTGTGCTAGGTGATACAGACCTAATTGGTGGTGATGAGAAATGGCTTGTTATCTACGGTCGGTTCAGAAACAGCCCTCTGTCAAAAACTTATACAATCAGGTGGTTAGGTCTTTCCCTTTACCTCATGTACTCCACCAAGTCCGAAACTACGCTCCCGAGTATTGATTTGTCGTGCCCAAAAGACGGTGATAGGCACTTAGATGCATCAACGTGCCCTTCCGAGTTCCGCCCTTTCTTCATTCGCTGGACTAGCCTTGTACCACGTATCCAGCCTCTACCTCAAGACTACACCCATGACCTCGCGTTACTTATTTGTCAAAAATCGCCGATCATACTCCCAAAGGAACTCCCCAACCCATTGCCGTTCTTTCCTACACCCGAACAGCAAGCACTAGAAGATATTCGTGAGCTATCTTCCAAACTCAACATGATTTCGAATGCAATATCGGAGCATGGGTCTTTCTCGCCGCTTTGGAAGGGGAAGCTATGCGCGGCACTGTGGGAGGAGGATCAGACGAGCACCTGTGAGCAAATCCTCGCTGTAATTACACCCAATATGGTATGTGCCTTTAACTGGCTCTACTGCGTTCGTCGCATTGATTCGACTATAGTCATTACCAAAAATCATTGAGATACTCGTCCAACATTCCTGTACAATCGTCACCCTGAAGTCTGATCTTGCCTCGCGCTCGACGCAACCCTCGATACGAGGCGAGGGGAACTATATATACAGGGACGTATTGCGCGATGGGTCTCCGGTTGCTATCAAAACATCGCAACTGATTGACTCAGAACGGCAACTAAGGGGAAGGAAGTATCTTGCAGTAAGTTGGTATAAACTATTCTATGACCGTGGTTGCAATACCGCTTGCGTGTAGCGTATAGCGCGTGGGGTGTACGCATGGTCCAAATGCCACCACCCAAATGTTCTGCCACTTACCGGCTTGGCTAACCTTCGAGATCAACTCGCCACGGTATCTCCATGGATGGACAATGGCGACATACGCGACTACGTCAACAAACAACCCGACGCAGATCGGTTCAATCTTGTATGTCTCCACTCACTCATAATGGAAGCTCGGCTGATCATATTTACACTCGCCTGGACAGTGCGCCGGAATAGCCTGTGGGCTCGCCTATTTACATTCCGTTGGGATCGTGAGCTAACTTGGTCGTGTACTTCAAGATGCTACTTCTCCTAACCTCTACCGAATCAGGTGCATGGTAATTTCAAAGGAGTAAGTATTTCTTCACAGCGGCCAACGAGGTAGGTAGCTAATGGCTTGCCGGCTAGGCCAACATCCTCGTATCCGGCTTGGGCGCACCGATGCTTAGTGGTTTTGACAACAGCATCCCTGGGAAGTGTACAATACAGTTTCCAGAAATGGAAGCTGAAATGCCTGACCATGATATCAGGTGGGCGGTAAGTTTGAAGCCGTTATGCGTCGCTAGTCGCCTGGCTTAGTGACTTGTAGGCACCAGAGCGCTTTGAGGATTCAGCCCCCAGCATGGCGGCTGATGTGTACGCTCTTGGAATGGCAAGTAGGTCAGATGAATTAGTTGATCGCACTATTGACCAGGTTCAAACAATAGGTTGTCCTGGTCGGTGCGCTTATGACGGTTATGAAGTAGAACTGAGACCCGTACACAGGAAGTCTTCACCGGCGAGGTTCCATATTATTATCTTCGTGGGAATATCCATGTGATGAGCGCAGTTGTCATCCGAAAAGAGGCGCCCCAGAGACCATTGGAGCAAATCCCCCTGAACGATAGCGAAGGCGACATGCTATGGTCCTTGATGAAGAAGTGTTGGCTGTGTGCGCCTGAGGAGCGACCAACGTCGGAGCAAGTCTACAAGACTGTGAGTTAATTTGCCTTTTTATCACGAACCTGATCACGACGTATGCGATCACTAGATGATACCTTGTGAGTACTAATGATCAACGGAGAGCATCACTTCTGATGTTACCGTAGTGACTATTGATGGTACTATGGTAGGTGGTTTCTTGTACGGCTCGACTGGCTTTTTCTTATACATCTAACGTCAGGTCACATCAGATATTATAGCTCATCTTAACTCCCGGAACTGTCCCAACCTTACCGATCAGCTTAACCACTCGTTGTGCAGTGAGCACCCGCTTTCGGCTGGAGGCTATGGAAACGTCTACCGGGGTGCTCTGAAGTCCGGTGAATCGGTTGCGCTGAAGTCAATGATACTTCGGATCGAGTCGAGTCGCTCGGGTAGAGCACATATAAAGGTAGCTGACAAATGTTGCGCCTTTCCGAGCTCCGGGCTTATAATAGACAGGATACTGCCCGTGAACTCTACATGTGGTCGAAATGCAAGCATGACAATGTTGTAAAGTTACTCGGACTAGCCATGTTTCAAAGCCAAATAGCGATGGTGTCGCCGTGGATGAAAAACGGGGACATGATGACCTACATTAAACGAAACCCGAGCGTAAATCGTTATCGACTTGTGTGTACCTCATTATGGCAGTTTACACATGCGACGCCGCATTGACTGCCTGCCTATCACTAGTGTACCGAGGTAGTGCGAGGTCTTGCATATCTCCACCACCAGGCTGAGATGGTAAGCACACTCTGACTACTCATCAATTTATCTGACATAGGCGTTGCAGGTCCATGGGGACCTTAAAGCTGTAAGCTATTCGATATGACACAAATTGAAAATTGCCCAATTGAGCGTCGATCTAGGCAAACGTTCTGATATCCGACCAGGGTGTCGCCATGCTCACAGATTTTGGGAACGCAATTCTCAGTCTGAGCACCCTCAAGTTTGCGGAAACAGAAACCGGATGCAAAATATCAGTGAGGTGGGCGGTACGTTATGAGCATCTAGGTTGACTAGCCGTTATAACGATCACGCAAATAAAGGCTCCCGAATTAATGACTGAGGGCGGTAAACACAGCCGTCCGGCCGATGTGTATGCGCTAGGAATGGTACGATTTCGTGTTTGCCTCAGATACCAGGATGCTCACCTGCTCACTAGACTATTCTGGTCCGTTGTTCGACTGAGTTATGAACATACATTCAGCTGAGAACATGCATAGGAAACACTCACCGGCGAAGTGCCATTTCCAAAGAAACGACATGATATCCAGGTCATGCACGCTGTGTCAATCAAGAAGGAAAGGCCCGAGCGACCAGAGTGTATCCCATCCAACACTCACGATGGCAAAAGACTCTGGGGTTTGTTGACCAGTTGCTGGTCCTATGATCCAGTGAGACGGCCTGAGATATCTAAAGTTAGGGAAATGGTGCATAAATCTAATCTTTTGATCTTACCCGGTTATATTGACAAATTACATAGATGCAGAAAATCACGAACTGGGGTCTCTCGTCGCTAGGTCACTAATCCATCAGCAAATTATCGAGGTCCTGATACGCTGGTTCGGATCGAGTACAAACGTAGTGCTGAAAAGAATGTAGACTATAGGTCCTCAAGCAAGAAACAACATAGAGCTAAGCACCAACCGATTCTATCTCTTTGGCGGCCTGCAATCAAGTCTGGAGTTTTGAGGAGAAGCAGGGATTAAGATATACCTTCAAGATATGTCCTAGTAGATTTTAGTGACGAAGCGGGTAGCCGTGACGCTTGACTCACGACTATCTTGCTGATGCCAAAACGAAAAGCATTTTTGTTAGCAATTATCAGACCTTTCCGAGACAGATTCCTGGTCCCAAAGCCATCACAGGCCAACATTCATTAGGGGGTTTCACGGTTGGCTCGGCTGGGGCTCGACTGGGGCTCGACTGGTACCTCGACTGGACCTAACTTGGACCAAGAGTTAGCGTACCAGTTAAGTGTTGCGGGCCGAGACTTTCGGATAGTATATGCGCACCATTTACATTGAATTCATGCAGAATACTATCTCGTAAGCTAGCGGATTTTTTTCAGGTTCAGCTAAGCGAAGAGGAGGATCATAGTTGGCTCAACTAGTGGCACTCAAATGTGAGTTAGGGTCTAGTCGAGGTACGAGTTGAGCCCTAGTTGAGCCTACATTCGAACCTGTTGATTTGCATCTTGTGCATTTGCATAGAGTGACAGCTGAATGAATTGGTTTGGACGGAGTCGACGTCTTCACAACTCAGTTTTAGCTCAGGTAGCGCAGCTGTCACGATGCAAATCAACAGTCTCGACTGTACTATAAAACCTTCTGTTCCCAAAGGGGGGACGATGTTAGTGGATGACGTCACTTTAGGATACTATAAATGATCAGTCTATGGTCCTGGTTGTCTTAGTTATTTCGATATATGCGATAAGAACCGTCGTTTGAAGCAAAAGATGAATTATGAATACAACTGGAAATCTATTTAATTGTCCGTCTACCAGTATTAACTATGTGATTCACCCTATCTAATGTCGCTGTCCAAGCGTAGGCGACGGAGGGTGCACCATCGCCCGCATGGTGTTATCCCTACACTCCTTCAGGAACGGCACAAGACTCATCCCGCCCGTCCGTCAGCTCTCCCTTCCTATCCACCTCGATCGGTTGCTGAGCTGCCTGCGAACGAGCCATGTTCACGATACATAGTGTCGCGATCTTGATATACTCATCGGTCACAGCTTCCGGTCCGTTCTCACCCACTGTGGTGATTTGGAATAGACTCGCACGAGGCGCTAGACCCGTCGTAGAAGATGCGAACTGGGACATGCCGCGGTCGTTGATGATAGGGGTGCTGTATGCTGCGTGCGTAGATAGGACGATCTCTCGGAAATGACGGCGAGGTCATGGGAGGTGTTGGAGGAACAGACGGTGGTGTCCAGGCATGAACTGCTCCATTTTCGTCAGGAGTATAGGCTTGGCGCTGTGCCTTTCCCCCGCTCGCGGTCGATGTCGAGGAATATTTGAGAGTATGTATGAGCGAAAATTGGCCCGTGCTCGGATCGGAGAGGGATAACACCTTGACGGCCTTCGCACCCTCAATACCCATCCCCGTTTGTTGCTCGTCGAGCCCCTAAACCATCGTCGGACCTGGTTATGAAACATCGAAGGGCCACACTTGTTTCGTACGGCCAGCAAAAGTCCAGTGAGCTCATCAATGATCGAGGAATGACGGGTGAGATACGCCGCAATACGCCGAGCGGCGGTCGCGTCGCCGATAAACAGCTCGTCCACGGTCGATTACATCACGCCAAGTGCAGCTACCCCACGCAACTCTGTTCGAGCCGAGATCAAGTAGAAGTGCTCCTCGTCAGGCGTACCGGAACCGGAGAACAGTGTGCGAGGCCGGATTCGAGACTCGGTGGGGAGTTCGAGAGGGTGTGCGCGTGGGGTGTGCCAGTTCCAGAGAACGTTGTCCGCGTATGTCAGAATAGGAGTGATCCCGAGTTGGGTCTAGGCACGACAGAATGGGGAGAGCGAGGCACGCGGGGATGATATGCGGAGTAGCAGCCGGTGGAGGTGGCGCGGAGCGAATATTGAGATGCATCAAGAAGACAGGGATATGGCGGCCGCGCCGAAGCGGAAGAATATCACTACCAAACACAGGTGTGGCTGAGCCCAGAAGCTATCTTTATATCCATTACCAGCCCTTGTCTCATCAATGTAATCGAAAACGGGCGCGGGGACTCACCGCTCAAACGCTTGCCCTCCATGGTTCATTATTCTGTCTCCTCAGGGACATACAAGTAGAGCTAAGTATCAGTCATGCTCCGCGCGTCAATGGAGCTCTTCATTCAGCGTTTTCTCCCAAGCCGGACGTTTGGTCGGCATCTGGATCAATTGGCCCAGCAATCAAGCAGAAGGATTGCTAAACACAAGGTCGTCGAAGTAAAGTAGCAAGATTGGAAGTATCATGAATAGCAGAGAGCGAGTGGAGATGCCACAAGTACGCAGATATTTGAGAAAAGCCGAAAACACGGAAAGAAACAGAATCGAGGGTGGTCGCGACTCACAGGCTGGCACTGAACGCGTAAGTGGCTGTGCCAAAATAACGTGGGTCCTGGGATTATTTGTAATCCACAGCCAGCCAAGCGCCGGCGCTAACGTTGACGGCTGGTGTCAACCACCACACCTGGCTAAGTTCGCACACCCAGCGGACTTGAAGCTCATCCGCCCCTACCTGAACTTATACTACCCCTCTGAAAGCTGTTATCATAGGGTTTCACTCCCGTAATATTATACCAAGCGCCAGTGTCAGTCTAGTAGAATCTACCACCAATACGGGACCTCGACACGCATCCGAGTACACCATACTCTGCCGATCTGAACTGAAGCAGAAATTTCAAAACCTAATTTTGGGATACATCTCGGTGAGACACCGCAATTCCTAAGATAGAAGACCCATGATGTACTAACCTTACCACCCCAAGCCTACCATCTAGTCAGCCTAGCGTAGTAGTATGTCAGCCATCCGCACAATGACCGAGGACGAGGCTGCAAGCGGCTTATACTCTTGCCTCGTTACAACTCTCAAGGACGCCAAGGATAACAATTTATTAGACGACGCAGATCTAATTAATCAGGACGAGCGATGGCTGGTGACTTGTGGTAAGTTCATAGGATGACCCCGTACTAGAAACTCAATCACCGTCTAGGCCTTACACTTCTCCTTGCATTGGCTGCCAATTCTGAGACTACACATCCGAGCATAGCTTTGCCGTCCGCAGAAAACAACAATAGGCGCTTAGATACTTCAACTTGCCCTCCTGAGCTTCGTCCCTACTTTGATCGCTGGGCTGGTCTTGCTCCGCGCATTCATGCCCTCCCTCGAGATCACGCTCACGATCTCGCGCTGCTTATCTGTCGAAAATCGCCGATCACGCTCCCGAGAGAAGTTCCAGACCCGTTCCCCTTGTTTCCGACACCTGAAGAGCAAGCACGGGAAGATGTTCGAGAACTTTCGTCCAAGCTCTGCATCATATCCAACGCAATATCGGTGCATGCGGCTTTCATGCTACTTTGGGCGGGAAATCTGTGTGGAGTAATGCGCGAGGAGATCCAGAAGAGCACAGTCCCTGCCGTGATAACAGACGACATGGTATGTGCCATTATCTCGCTACGCTGTGTCACCCTACTAATCAGACTACAGACACCGTCGGAAATCATTGCGGTACTCGTTCGACATTCCTGTGCGAACGTCACCTTGAAATTAGACCTTTCTACATGCTCGATAGTACCCATAGCGCAAGATCTGTGTAGCTTTACCTATAGGTGTAGGCTGCATGATGGGTCTCTGGTTGCTATCAAAACATTTCAGCCAGACTTGGGGATCGTACCTTTCCCGGTAAGCTACTATACCTTACTCTGCGTATATAACTTCAATGCACTTGGTGTGCAGCTCAGTTGTGCAGCACGTGGGGCGTACGCATGGTCTACATGTCACCATCCAAATATTCTGCCGCTTATTGGCTTAACTGAGTTTCGCGGTCAATTTGGAACGGTATCTCCGTTGGCCGACAACGGCAACGTCCGCGATTACGTCAACAAACAACCAGGTGCTGATCGGCTCAATCTTGTATGTCTCTATTCACTCGTACTGAACGCTCCCCGAATGCTATTTGACGTTCGCTTATATAGTGTACTCAGATAGCATGTGGACTCGCATATCTACACTCCGTCGGAATTGTGAGCTGGCTTGATGATTTACAACATGATACGTCCGATCTTAACTTCTCCCCTGACTCAGGTGCACGCTAATATCCAAGGAGAACGTGCTTCTCGCAACGGTCAACGAGGTAAACAGCTAATTTCTCACTGATTAGAATAACATTCTTTTGTCTGATTCGGGGGTTCCAATGCTAAGTGGTTTTAGCAACAGCATCCTTGGGGAAAGTGCAATCGAGTTCCCACGTATGGACATAGATGAGGACTCGCCCGTTTCTGCTAGGTGGGGGGTAAGTTCGAAGCAGCTTATACGCACAACTAGTGATCTGACTTGGCTGTCTACAGGCACCGGAGCTCTTTGACGGTTATACCGGCGTCAGCATGGCGGCCGATGTGTATGCACTCGGAATGGCAAGTACATCACACGAACTGTTTGGCTAAGATGCTGATCTGTTCTAATGCATAGGTTTTCCTGGTTGAACTGCTCACTACGCTTATGAGCCATAACTGAGATATGTGAACAGGAGGTTTTAACTGGCGACTTACCATACTCCGGCAAATCCGAACGCGCTGCAATGTTCAGCGTTACGATACGCCGAGAGATACCGGAGCGGCCATTAAATTGTATCCCACTAAACGATAGCCAGGGCGATACCCTGTGGAGCTTGATGAAAAACTGCTGGTTGTATGAGCCTAAGGAGCGACCTACAGCAGAGCAAGTATATAAGACCGTAAGCTAGTTTACCTTTCTACTAGCACGAATCTAACCTGATCCCTGCGACGACTAGATGAAGCCTTGTAAGCTTATAATTGTAACAATAAACGTGGAGGATCGATTCTGACATTTCCACAGTTGTTATTGATAGCACCATGGCAACTGACTCTCGGACAGCACAGGTCTTGTTTCTTACAGATCCGACGTCAGGTCGCATCAGAAATCATAGCTCATCTGGGCTCTCGAAACTACCCTAACCTCACCGACCAGCTTGACCACTCGTCGTGTAGTCAGTATCCGCTGTCAAACGGGGGCTACGGCGAGGTCTATCGGGGTATCCTACACTCCGGTGAGCCGGTCGCGCTGAAGTCGATGATATTTCGCATTGGGTCGAGTCGGTCTGAAAGGGATCTCTTAAAGGTAGTCAGCGCATATTGCTTCTCCGCTGAGATTTATGATAGGCTAGGACACCGCTCGTGAGCTCTACATGTGGTCGAAATGCCGCCATGAGAACGTCGTTCAACTGCTCGGGCTAGCCATGTTTCGGGATCAGATAGCGATGGTGTCCCCATGGATGGAGAACGGCAACTTGATGACATACATCAAACGAAATAGTAGTGTAAACCGTTATCAGCTTGTGCGCATCCAACCTCAAAGTCTACGTATCGCGCTACGCTAATCATCGGTCTATTACTAGTGCACCGAGGTAGCCCAAGGTCTTGCATACCTCCACAAGCGCGAGATGGTAAGTACGCCCTAACAACTTGTGGCGTTATCTGAAATGTGCACTGTAGGTTCATGGGGATCTCAAAGCGGTAAGTCTTTTAATGTAACCTGATACTAAAAGTAGCCTAATGGAGTGCTCATCCAGGCAAACGTTCTGATATCTGACCGGGGTGTTGCAATGCTCACTGATTTCGGAAACGCGATCCTCAGTCTGAGTACGGTACAGTTTGGGGGTACAGAAACCGGGTGCAAAATATCAGTGAGGTAGGCGGTACGTTGTTTGAGCTTCTGGATTGGCTTGTCGGTATAACGGTAAATACAGGCTCCCGAACTGATGATGGAGAGTGGCAAACACAGCCGTCCAGCCGATGTATATGCGCTAGGAATGGTACGTTCTCGCGTTTGTCTCGTTCGCCAAGATGCTTAGCTCCCTACTAGACTATCCTGGTTCGTTGTTTGGCTCAATTAAGAGCATATGTCTAGCTGAGAATAAGCACAGGAAACACTCACTGGCGAAGTGCCGTTTCCAAGAAAACGAGATGACATCAAAGTCATGTACGCCGTGTCGATCCTGAAGGAACAGCCCGAGCGGCCACATTGTATACCATCCGACAGTTCTGATGGTGAAAGGCTTTGGAGCTTGTTGACAAGATGCTGGTCTCACGAGCCCGCGGAGCGACCCTCAGTATCCGAAGTTAGGGATATGGTGCATACATCTAATTTTGGGTTCCTGCTGAGTGGTGCTGATCGATTCATAGATGGAAAAAACCATGAGGGAGGGTCACTCGCTGTTTAGTTTATCCGCGAGCCTACCAGGGCGAACAAAGAGCATATAAGTGGCCAAAGCTGGTGGTTGCAAGCTGACATCTGACCAGGTGGCTGTATTGCCACACAAGGAAACCTCAGACAATTTGCAATCCGCTCTTGATACTAGCGCCGTCTGTAGAAGATTTGTGTGAATGTAGGGGCAACGTATAGTAACATTGAGCATACGAGATGTAATCGAGTCAAGCATAAGATAACCCAGCCTACTTATTGCATGACTCGGTCTGGATCGTAGAGCATAAATACAAGCCCATTCACCTCTTGATACTTACCCTCCTTTCTCTCTACTCACTCCTGTCTTTTCTATATCGCTTATATCGTTCTACTCGGTTGCGTATACATAGTAATAAATATCTGGTTGTTATCCCGTCCCACTTGAGTCCAAACGGTCCAAGCCTTCGAGTTCCTCCGGTATAATTCATTCAGACTTACGTGTCTTTTATGGTGCGCAATGGCCGGATTTTTAATTTTGCGTTATTTGGTCCTTGAAAAAGTTTGATCCGCACGGACTTTTGACAACCGCAGTAATCAGCTTTTTGAACCCGGTTCGCCGATTTTAATTTAGCCAGCTTGATTCGGGCGAGGAGGTTCTATGTTCAAGCTAGAATCATCTGTTTATGTGCGAGCGAGCAGCTGCATAGATGATTATCTAGCACTCCCTCCTTGCGGCTTCTCATATATAGGGCCGGGCTGCGGAGAAGCTGTCATGTATCTATCATGTGGCAATGGCCGACTAGCCACATGAACCAGGAACCGACACCACCGCGTTCAACCGCCACCTTAGAGTCGCCGACTCAGATCCTTTTCTTGAAGTATGGAAAGGTTTTACATGTTTCGAGCTTCAGTGGTGCATTAAAATGAAAAGTACAACAACCACAAAGGTTACATCTATAGAGAAGTATAAAATTCCGGTATCCAATTTGTTCATCCTTCAATGAAATGTTCTGTTCGTAGAATACGAAACGATAGAAACGGAACTGGGAAACCCCAAAAGAAATCAAAAATACAGAAAGAATTAAACTTAAGAAGCCGAATAACCTCACGCGACACCCTTCAGAATCGCAAACACCTCCTGCTGGCGCTCCCTAAACTGCGGAAGGCCCGTCATGCGCAACGCGAGTTCGTTTATCCGATTAGCGAACCGAACGGTCGACGAGCTCGGACTCCGCCGTCCCTCGTCACTGTCTTCATCACTAATGGCTCCACCAGGGCTTCGTCCCCTCTCCCTGCGAGTGTTCCGGCGAACCGCACGTTCTTCTGAGCGTTGCTCGGCTACACCTGTTCGCAGAGTCCGTTTAAGCCTGTCGATCCGGGGTTCTGGGATGTCGTGTCCACGTTCAGCGAGGTACATTGCACGTCGATCGTCCTCTTCAGACAACTCCTGTGTAAAGCACTCAATTCAGTTGTGCATTCCATCCTCGGAGGACAAAATCTTACCTTGGCCGCTTCGCCAATACTGGCTAGCTCGGTCATGAGTGGCCGTAACGGAGCTGGACAATCCTCGAGTGTAAGCTCCTGACCGAGCACAGCACGAACAGATCCACGCGGGGTGATGGCCGAGAGAGAGACGTTGAGGATGGCAAGCGCGACTGAAGCGAAGTAGGCACCTGTAAATTGTTTAAGTCAGCTGCATATACGATAAGTATAGTATAAGACATACGAGGCGCATCGTCGGCCAGCAAATCCCTCAATTTTGGTGCCTCTGCAAGTGCATCTCCTAGCCCAGCGTATAACGTCTCTCTGATGATCATGATCGCCGGATCGTTTGCGGTTAAGAACGAAGGGCTGGCTGGTCGTGCTGGAACATTACTTGGGCCGGGCACATTTAGCTGCGCCGACTGCGTGGCCCGGTGTCCTCCAACCGGAGTCCCGGTGCGTGCGGGGGTGGGTGTGCTGGCTCGTTGAGGAACCCTCAGAGGCGCCCATCCATTGGAACCAGGTCCAGTACCGGTCACTGGCGAACCAAATCCACCTCCAGGACCAACGGGGCTGCGCGGGCTACTCGGATGCGCAAAGCCACCAATGAAAGGTTTATCCCCCGCCTCACCCTCGCCCAGTGGAACCGGAGGGAGAGCAGCGTAGCGTCTCTCAGTTGAACTCTGGCGAGAGTGAGTGCGCGATCTAGAAGGAGATTGGGAAGATCCAGGAACGCTAAGCGTTTCGCTATATGGGGGTGACTGCGGGCGTGCGGAGACAGGACCGCGCCTCGTTTCATCCATCTCCTTTCCAGTCGACGGCCCAGTCGACGGCGTAGGAGATGGCGGGGCTTCGTCATAACCAGGCGGAGGGACAAACTTGGCGGTGACCGTTGGACCCCTTGGCCCAGTTGGGCTTGTCGGATCTCCCAAGTTGAGCGCAGCCTGCAAGTCCTCGGTGTAACGCACTTGGAAAGACCGACGTTGAGATATCTCGATAGCTACAGCACGTAAATCGGCGGCGATCGCGTGGACTTTGGCGAGGGCAGTTTGTTCGGCGGTAGGTGAGTCGGGAAAGGGCGAGGGAAGGTCGGTGGGGAGGGTGATAGGTTGTTTGTTACATATGATACAAGCAAGATCGTACGTGTGTTCGGCGGCGAGAGACTGGATACGTGGAACTGCGCGAGCCCAGAGTTCAAAGAAGGGGAGGAAACCGGGCGGACATGTCGCCGCAGTTAGCCGCTTCTGAGGCTCGCTTGGATCAGTGCCCCTTGGGCGAGGAATAGGTACACCAGGGGGGTTAGTGTTAGATCGAAGGGCTGCAAAGTATAGACACAATGCAGGACCTAGAGACAATTGAATAAAGTCAAGTCCTAATACCGATATAGAATAGACTCACCACAAATCATAAGATCAGCTTCGGCGCTCGCCAACAAATCGTCGGTGAGTAGACGTTCTGCTTTAGCATGTTTGAGTGCGCTAGTCAAAAAGGCGTGGAAGCCATTAATGACTTCCTGTTCGGTCAAGAGTTGCGTGTCAACCATCGTGTGGGGGGGTGGAAACGGATCTGCGATTGTGGCTCCAGCCCTTATCTATTGGGCGCTGCGATGACGTCAGCCTTGGCTAAACCGGTGCCGAGCGACTCCCGACGGTCACGTGCTGCACCGCCTCGATGCCGATGAACGCCGGTGCTACCTCCGGCGCCACTCCTCGTACGACTTTGAGCATCGGAACTTACAGTGGGCTGACCGCCGTGTGGAGCAACGAATCACCGTTCGCAGTCGTGCTTGGATTCCATTCTTGGATGCATTTAGCATAGGCTATGCTCATTTACTTGCTGAGGGCTGGCTTGATCTGAAGTTTTGACCCGGTTTCACCTCGAACGACCCCGAGTGTTGAACCACCCACTGTCTCTCCATAATACTCTTCTCCTCCCTGTTCGACTGCGTGTAGCGTCTCTAGACTTATGCTTCATTTCAATCGCTGAAAATAGGGGCTCTAGCTTGTCGTTTTATCACAACTGCTCTCGCTCGTGTCTCAGTTCTCCTGGTCCCCACTTGCTCTCACGCCTCTCTCAAGCTATCTCGCAACGAAAAAATCAGCAATACTAACTTTCCTGCCTAAACGGCCTCGTTTGGTGAATAGGGGCTGCCTACTTCCCGGTTGAATTCCTCGGATGTCTGAGAAACATTTCAACGCTGCTTATGACGACCCCCGTCCATGATACCTCACTGGTGCTACCAGCCGTTGATTTCACGCACTATGAATACACCAGCCTCTGTTCTGACCGGGCATCCGAAGGTATGTTAGTTACAATATCATGAGCCGGCTCACATAACTTTATCATCGTTCCCTCATCCCCTCCTCATTCCGATGTACATACTGCGCGCCACATGAGGTTTTTGCGGCAAACATGTAAAATATTACTACTCTGTACCAGATGCTTGCTCCGACTAGTGGTTTACAGGAATTGATTAACCGTATACCAAACGCGTCGTCATCCCCCATCTACCCCCACCGTTCGTCAAATATAGCGCCTCTTTTGCTATCTATTCCTAGAGCTATCAGTTCGCATCGTGGCTCCAGAAACGAAGCGCTGGCAATCGGCTAAATCTTAAGGTGAGAAAATGAAATATCGCTTAGGAGCTAGGCTGAATAGGAATACGTTGCTTATACAAAGTGCCTTACCTACTCCCACTATCAACTCTATTTTCTTGTTTAATTGCATACATTATGTTTGCTCTCAGAGACGAGATGATATTCAAGGTAAGAGTTGAAACGCTCTGGACCTTCTCGGCTAAATCGGGCTCAATTCCTTGGCTTTCATGACTCACTAATCGCTCGATCGTTTGGGAAGTATTACGTCTGATTCCAGGTACGATCTGCATCCTTCCTATTCGTACAATCACGCGCAATTTCCATTTGAGCTTGCGACGTGGCATAGCCCTTCGCGTTTCTGGATTTCTACCTCGACGTACTTACTCGTTCTTACTGGGATCTCGAGCGTTTGACGTCTATACTCTGCTTGGGTTATTCTGATCTCTTGATGCATAAGTATTTGAAAATATTATATACCTTCCGGACTGTGGCCATACTCGATGGCGATCTGAAGTGGCAAATCTTTCTAGTGGAATATTTAGCTAGTTGGCATACTATGGGCTCTTTTCTTTGCTACGCTCGAGCGATGCTAGCTATTATGGGTTGATGCTGATTGAGTACAAAATGAGTCTGCCTCCCAGAGTAATGGTATCTTTTCGTCCACATTATCTGGTTTTAAAGTGCTCTTTATCGCTTCCGTCTCGTTTATTTGTCATTCCAAGATACTTTGCTCGGCCAGTTTTGCCCGATGAATTCACTCGTATACCGATCTGGTACAACTCGCTTGACTTGCTGCTAACGCTAGGGAAACTACCGTGTTAACCTAGACGCAAAGTAGAACAGACTTGACAAGATCTAAACTTGGGGATCTTCTGTCTCGACAATCGGGACTCAATCGTTCATCTAAATTGATTTCTTTTTCATCATCAAGAATCGTATCTAAATCTATAATTTGACTCTGCCTAATATGGATTGCCCCCTGTATTGAAAGAGCTTGAACCAAACTGAATCAAAACTACGGCTAAGCCTATCGTGTGTATGGCAGTCACTTCCTTGTGCTCATCTCGCGTATCCTTCAGTCGAATGTGTCTGAATGACTCAGCCCCAGACCTAGGACGGAAAACGCCGAGCACATCAGCCCGATTGACAATCCCGGCCATTCATTTTAAATTTCAACTTACTTTTCTATTGGGCCTCACCCCGCAATTCTATCTCCGGTTTCCTAACTGCTTACCATCTTCCGGAAATGCGTGCCTTATGTAGCATGTGACCAAACTTTTTCTTTCTAGGAGTACATGCATCCTAGACGCTCTACTTCTCGGTAAGTTGGCATTGTCCTTTGATTCGGGCCCGTAGTCTGCTAGACCTTCCCAATCCTTTCTTCTCTGACTGCGAGCCCAACTCAAGGTACCACAGTTTCCACGCGAGCAAGAACCCTCACACGATGTCCCCATTACATTTATTCAAAGTTGGGGGTTCCTTCGTGCCCTGTCCAGTTCGCCCCTATCAAGGGGTTATGAACAAGTTAGTTGGAATTGGCCTGATTATTTTTCCCGTGCTGATGTGAGCTCGTGATGACCCCGATCGGATATAACCTTTTCAGCCTCGTTTTGTCATAAACGCCGGTAGGGGTAGAGACCGGAAATGACAGTATAGCCATGGTGGTGAATCGTCTGTCACACGACTATGAAGCAAGAACTATTCGTTTGAGTGTGCGATTATATCTTCATTACTAGTAAGCCCATTGCCTGGCTCAAACAAGGATATATAGGTACAGTATCGTGGCCCCTGAGCTCGGGGATGTATCCATCTTGACAAAACTCGATGTGTCAGGCTCAACCGAAAAGGCCTCCACCCCCTTGTTCGGTTGTCTCCATCAATACTCCATATCATCGATCCTTACGTCCTAGCTTTTTCTTCCCGAGGTTAGGCTCGTTTTTGCCACCCTCAACAACTTTCTGGGTCTTTAATGCTGACTTATAACTTCATCAGAGCACGTGTTTTAGCACAAGTTTAACGTGAAGTATACTATGGGTTGAACTCGGTAAGTTTATTATTTACGTATATTCTATCCTCAAACCATACTAAGTTAGGTCACTCAATGTATGCGTAAGTGGCGTGTTTCAAAGATGTAGGTGGAATGCTAACGCTACCCGGCACGATCATTTCGGGAGATCGGTTGCCTTAGTCGTATCAGTTCAACTCTAACTAGAACTCTGCCCTATCGCTCACCCGTCGGACCCATCGGGTTCATCACTGTAATCTCAGGTATATGGTACCCAGCCGAGCCCGCAAGTAACACTCATTAGGGCGTACAGATAGTATTACCTCTAGTGGTTCGACCGAAATGTATCCCACTAATGCGCATCTTGCATTGCTCGCAAAACTTGAGCTGTTATCGTACTATGCTGATTGGACTTTTTCGACTTGTTACCTCAAATTGGCCGCCCTTTATCAGGGCAGCGTCTTATCACTTGATTCAACTCCGAAGCCAACCAGCTCGTATCGTCGCTCTCAAATTCCATTTCTCTGAAGCGAAATACTTTCGGATCGCTGATGCATACACCCTTCAAACCCGTTATCAAAACCTAAGCGAGCCGCAACAGACAAATGGGCATGGATTGGGGGGCACAACTCTTTTGTCCCGCGAGGGTTTAAACCTGAGCCTGCCCGCTTTCTTGGCTTTCTGCCCTCATGTCTACGGTAGTTGACCGATTCGGTGTATGTTGATGTTCGGGTCCAACTATAGCCCAGTAGTCTCCAACTATGCAACAATCATGGGTATTCAGAGTAGGGCATTCTTGCCCGATTCTCGTCCAATCTCGTCTCGATTCTCAGCTGCAACTCGATTACAACTCGAGAACTGGCCGAGAATTGGGACAGTAATCAGACGAGAATTGCTGAACAACTGCCAATCTGAGCACTCTGCATAAGTTGTTGGTGTTCTGCAACTCTCACTCTACAACTCCGCTATCTATGTCCTAAATTGACTGCCTATATATATAACTATATATTTGTCGTAAATTCGACATCCCTGTAAACTGACTTCTAGAAACTTGGAGGGGGGTATAATTGCCTGTACTCCTTTCCCTACGCAGCCGCCCTTAGTTGACGCCGACGATAGCCAACTGCAATCGCACAGCGCTAAACTCGTGCTCACTTCTACAACTCGAGAATTTGCCAATAACTGCAACTGGAATTAGGTATAAATGAGCTAGGACACGCTATTTTGAATACCCCTATTCGATGGGTTCTACAAGAGCGAGCTTTCTATCCACATCGTCAAATAACATACGCATACATCCAGGTTTTATTTACTACTCGATCTTGGAGATATCGATGGATATGAGTGTTGTAACCGCTATATCATGTAACTAGTCTCATTGGTTCCAGATTTGTCTGCAGCCTAACTACAGAGCCGCTGTGAGCAATAAAATAGCCAACACAAATGCAAATGGCCGATGGAATTATGAAGTTGAAGAGTACCGTGCATGTTAGATGAACACCTCATGCCGGATAAGAATGGCGAGAATAGTTTTATATCAATAAGGCTAGTTTACCTGTTATGAGTAGACTGTTCGCTGAACTCGAAGGATCAAAACATAGACTGGATAACTAGCCTAAGGAGCTTAGGATAAAGTTGGACCTAGGTTATGTATGCAAACAGGCATGAGCCAGAACGAGAACAGCGAGATCAATGGTGGAGTTGAATAAACGAAGCTAACAAAAGCCCGCTGCCACGCCTGCTGCATGTGTTCGACCTCACGGCCGTGATAGTAGGACTACAAAGGCATAGTGTGCGGTACGTCAGCGGTCCAACTCTCACCCCTACTATCGAACACTAGCAAAGCTTACCTACTTGTACTGTGCCCCGCCTCCACGCCGTCATTATACCCCAGCTCTGCTTGAACATAACATGTAGGCTAGTTTAGAACTCAGCCGTACTAGCGCGTGTAGATGGTGATTTCTCATGGCATCTGCCTAGTTCTTGACGTCACGTACATACCAAAAGTCTCGAGAGATATACTATCGCAGCCAGAGCATCAACCCACGCTACTAGACTCACCATCTCTCTCACTCTCTCAGAAGCCCCCAGTGTAGAGGACGTACTGTTCCGTCTTCTCAAAGACGCTCGAACTTACTTGTGGTTCGAAATTAATGAACAAGATAGATCCAGGTCCCAGCTGTGCACATCTGTAGGACTACAGGATCCGGTACCCTCGGACTCGGCCGGAAGATCAGAGTACGAATGAATGCAATAGTTGATCTAGTTTAATCCTTACGTATGATTGATCTAGGACTATGATTCGTCCCTCTGGAAGACATACATTGAAGCAAAAGACCAAAGCACCCCAGAACAAGTTGCTACATATCCAGGATGCCACTGTGCATCAAATACTCTAGTCACCTATCATACCATGACGTTCGTCCGTGCAAACTACCAAAATGGTAACCTTCAACCAAGCCCGCTACGCTTCTACCAAATCATGGTGCGATAGCATACTAGCCAACTGTGCTCGATTTGCACAGACGGGCTCTGCATGAATTGTGATATGCAAGGAGGCGGTGAGGGCTCAGAAGCATTCTCGAATCGACATCATCAGAGCCACGGGGTGGCCAGTTCCTTACCTCGGACCCAACTGCAGAACTGTTGCTCTGGAATACCTCCCCGCCGCTTCTATCCACATACTCGCCTGTTGCCGGATACATTTCAGGGGATGCTGCTATACTCAAAGTAGCCACTCGCTATATAGCCCCTAAGTACTAGCGAACCACTCAATCACATGAATGATTGCGTCTCATCGAGTTTTCTGGGTATCCTCGCCAAGTTTATGGTCTACATCAATTTCCGCCACCGTTGTGCAGTCAAAACACACGCATATAGTTATGTGGCAATCAGCGTTGGTCGGCCGGCGCAACTCCGCGCCTGCTTAAGGCAGGGGTTGCTCGGGTTGATGTGGCAACTGTTAGGCCGTAACGTCCGACAATTTCGGTTTTGTACAAAACGTGAACTTCCGACACATGTCACTTCCCCAACTGATCCACTATTACACGCGTTGTCTGCGCCACAGTAGCTCATACGATGTTTTCTCGTTCTAACCGATTCACCACTTGTATGCAAACAGTATAGCTGAAGTAATGTTGCCACCGTTGAATCTGTCTTCCCAAACAAGTATGGCATTTCAGTATATAGACACAGGCTATCTGAGGTATTTTTGTCCCCCTAAATCCCTCAAAGCTTCCTGCCGCTTCGAGCAACCCGACGATGACCTTACTTGAATTGAGATTCAGCCCCTGAAAATTACTGGTCGTGTCCAAAGGCATATTTCGAGCATGTAAATTAGCCGGAACGCATGCATAACTAATACTATCTCAAACTGGCGCGGTACCAGTGTATCTACACAAGCGAGCCTGAACAGGCACACTCCTTAATGTAAGACTATCTAGATAAGCCCATGTGGAGATCTTGGTTCCGGCTCATTGATTCAATTCAGTCTAGGTCTACCGGGCCGAGAAAGTCGTTCGCGACACGAGTCAGCCAGGTTTGGTCAATAATCTATTCGGTCTAGCCAACCGTAAACGTGGAACCCGCAGGGTTCGCGCGCCGAGCGATTGTTGAACCGCAATCACGGCGATCATGGAAACGTGGTTTGCGGCGCATCCCCAACCACCAGGTGAGTGATCCAAGCCTCTCGGATCCAAGTTCCTCAGGTAGGAGTCTACAGCATGCAACAGAACACTGTGGGGTATGAGGGGGCGCAATTCTAAGGAACTCACAGTCAAACTAGAAACTTACACTCCACTAGCGCGATTTTTGACAGTTGAGACACGCGGGACCTGAAATCCCTGGGTAGGCTAGGGGCGGGCGATGCGGGCGACCGCGGCGTCACCCAAGCGTCACTCCGACCAGCGTGGATGACTAATAGGCGCACGTAGCGTCACGCCGGCCGTGGTAAGCGCCGGGTTGCGGACGCGGCGGGAAGAAATGCAGAAAAAATATTTAAATTTGTACGATTGGAGAATACATGGAGTGCACACGGAGGACACAGTGGGCAGCAGACGGAGAAGTTGAAATGGAAATGATACTAAGGGGGTTGTTGAGCCTTGATTCATGAACAACAGTGGCGTCAAACATCGAATGACGCCACCAGTATCAGCGCCGACAGAGCTAGACGCGCGCAAGCAGGGACGAGGGGAGCGCTGGGTGTCGATGCGACGCTGGGATAGGAACAACGCGTTTAGAGGCTTATGAAACGCGGGAACATTTGAAGAGTAAACATACCTAGGATTGGTAGAAAGGCGTGGTAGCACGGGCCGTAGACCGCGACTAAGCCAGGCGAGAGGGGTGTCGTTGTGTACCGTGGTGGCAAGAAGGGATGTTCGAACACGCGAAGTCCTAAGCGCCGGTCCTTGGAAATGTCACGTGGGCGTGTCTACGTCTGTGTTGGAAGTATGTTGACACTCAACTTCAACATGATCTCCTATGTCCTCCAAGTGTCTGTTCGCCGCCCATCTACCTCTCGCTGCCGCTGCCTAAATAGTGGCTCTCGCGCCTTTTTGTCAGCGTAGGCTTAACGACGCTCGCTCCCTCATAAGTACACCAGGACGATTTGAGGGCAAGTCGGCTTGCTTAGTTTTTATCCCCGATCGCTAACCCAGCAACCCAGACCAGAAGCCTACCACGGTGCCACCGCTTTCTTCTATCAGACAAGGTCGAGCTCCTCAACGCGCATTCGCAAGGCGCAGCTAGGTAACAGAAAGTCATTGGGATAACGTTGTAACCTCTGTGACCGGCCTTCGACTAATTGTGCTGTGTAAGGCCTTTCCTTCTTCTGTCTGCTGCCCACTGTGTCCTCCGTGTGCACTCCATGTATTCTCCAATCGTACAAATTTAAATATTTTTTCTGCATTTCTTCCCGCCGCGTCCGCAACCCGGCGCTTACCACGGCCGGCGTGACGCTACGTGCGCCTATTAGTCATCCACGCTGGTCGGAGTGACGCTTGGGTGACGCCGCGGTCGCCCGCATCGCCCGCCCCTAGCCTACCCAGGGATTTCAGGTCCCGCATGTCTCAACTGTCAAAAATCGCGCTAGTGGAGTGTAAGTTTCTAGTTTGACTGTGAGTTCCTTAGAATTGCGCCCCCTCTATGTTTACCATAGGCTACGTGGAATACAAAAACGATATCGGGAAGTTTTTGATTCGAAGCGTGGCATTCCCAACGCAGTCTGAGATTTGTATGGCGACGGGTGGTACTCACGGCTCTAAGCGTGATCTACCCGCATGCTCGATCCACGGCACTATGGAGATAGCTGTATAGCCATTTAGTACTGACACTTCATCGCCAGATCACGCCTCAGATCCATTTAGTATTTTTGATACCAATATCTCACATATTATTGGGATCGGTAATGGAGCCATTTCCATTCTACTGACCCCACTTTGATCCACCGGTTCCACGCCAACTGTGCAACTGGAGCAACCGAGCGACATACACATGCCCGAAGCTCTAGACCCCAGGTTCATGCGATTTAATTTCGCAGTCAGATACCCCACATCCCGTGAGCCTATGCACACCTCAGCCCACTTTCCTTAAGCTGAAGCTTCTGCCTCGCCGTGATCTCCCCGTGCTCGCTCCTTGCCGGCGAGGCGTCGAGGGAGCTTGCTCCATTCACTAACTCAGACGCCACCAGTGTTCACGTGTCCAACTTTGACTCTCGGCGACACAAGGTCCTACCGATCTTGGACGTGGGAACACCCCCGCTCCAGCCCTAGTTGAGTTCGAGCTAGCATATCGTATTCATTCCAACACACTTATGACGAACGGCGATCCCCCGCAGCTGGAGGCTGCTTCGTTCACGTGTTGTTTGCCTAGCAAGCCGAGGGCAACAGTGCTCGATCCAGCCAGTGAATTCAAGCGTTTCTACTGGTTACCGACTTCGATGCTATTCTTCGGCGTGTGGCCCGCCGGATTTTTCAAATGATCGACAGGTGTAGCGTCAACATACAGCTTAGTCGGTATTGGGTAGATTGTACCGATACTATACTATAAATGTATTAAACGCATCAGAACACATATCCAGCTATACCATCACACATAATGTCGCGGCCTAAACGAGCTTCGTATTGGTAGAGCTCTTTGGCAACAAGAAATGGGGGGGTGGGAGTGGGAGTGACTAGTAAACGGGTATGTAATAAGAAATCTATTTGAAAGATTTCGCGGAATAGTTACCGGTCATAGGGTAGATGTTCAAAACCGCTTAACCCGCGTACTTGTCGGTGTAAGCTTGGCCTGGCCAAGAGCCTCAAGGGTTTAGGCATTTAACTTTATTTCTGTCACAGGGATCCCTTTGATCAGGCAAGATTGGTACTGTTTTATGTCCTTCATCGGGCTCGAATTTGTAGTGACTACAAGCCAGATTCAGACAAATATATTTATACCCAAACAGTGAGGTTTGTCTTTTCGACTAGTCTCAGCATATTACCAACATAAAAAAGAACTCGCAAAGGTGTCCAGCTGCCGCACGAGAAATTCATGACTCGAATTCCCTCAAAAAGCCGCATGCTTAGCCAGAGGTAACTAAAGCGGAGTCGAAATGCACAAGGTCTGTCGATGTGGCAGAGGCGTCCGATCTCCAACCCTAACCCTACCATGCATACCGTAACGTATACACGGCAAGCAAGCTCACACTACAAATCCACATTCCAAAATAAATCATTAATAGCAGAAAAAATCCAAATAAAGGACATAATTTCCCATACCAGTGGGCATCACCCTATGTATGCTACCAAAAATCGAATCGAATCCAGCCTATACGAACGCACCGATCACGCGCTGTGATCGTTCTGTAGGTTAACACCTGAATTCTTCGCATATACACCACACCCCTAACGCCCTACGGCAAGATAACCTACAAGCGCCACGATCTAACCTTGGGACCACACGCTTGGCCTGGCTAACCCGGCTATACTCCTTACCCCACCCTCCTCCAATAGTGTACGAGCCCAAGGTAGGAAGGAACTTGGCGACTTGGCCGAGTGATCCGTGCGAACTCGGATTTTCATCCAGGGTTGGAGTGGAATAATGTATTAATTTTGTTACGTCATTGGCAAGGATGAACCTCTCGCTGTAACTGGTACTAACGTTCTCGAAACCTCTTCGTCCTGGACGGCAGAATGCGTGCTGTGGATGATTCCGCTAGTATCCCGTAGCTTGTACATATGACTTGCCCACGCATGGGTAGTGTGTACCTTATGCTTAATTTCGCGCCCTCCAACACTAATTTCGCGCCCTCCAACACTAATTTCGCGCCCTCCAACACTAATTTCGCACCCTCCAACACTAATTTCGCACCCTCCAACACTAATTCCCCGCCCTCCACCCTCTAAACACGCATACAATTAAATGGCCACCACAAGCAGTTCTCCCAATCGAACGTTAACCTACATTCCGTCTAGATCGCATTCAATCGCTAAACTCAATGAGTTTATAATCAGAATTCCTATTCAAGTTCCGCCTAAATTCCGTACAGCAAGCATCAAGCCCGACTTCTCTCCCTCGAATGCGTTCACGATGACGCTGTCGAAGCCAAGACTCGTTATGCGCCACAGCTCGCATCGAAACGTGGGTTTTCGGTCCCGACTCGAAATGAATCGTCGATGTTTCGTGCTAGCGGGTTACAGCGATGCTTAGTCAGCGGTCTTGTGTCGCGGCGCTCGCCCTCGTCGGGCAAAGGCTCTAACACAGCAAGCCATAGTGGCGCCTGCGACGTATCAATCGTGCCACAAGCCGAGTGGCTGACGAGAAGGCAAAACCGTCGTCATTATTTGGAGCCACCAAGCGAAATTAAAACAACGGCGAGCTGGGGCCCCGGTACATACCGAGCTGTACCTGTCGCACTAACGCTAGTCAAGTAAACGATAACGCGGGGCCCGCTATCGTGCCACAAACCAGTAAATCGCGACCAAACGAAATTAAAAACAGGACGGGCCGCGGCATACTTGGCACCATGCCGGGGAAACAGTACTAATTTCACATGCGCGGGGCTAAGTCATGTTCGGTACAAACTGGAATTTGGGTGTTCTTTCCTTTTCAGGAAAAAGATAAACGTATAATTTCTCCGATCAAATAAACTAAAAAGTTACCAGACAAATGCGTTTTGTGTAGTGCCACCATCATATACCCACGCCAAGCACATGGACAAAAAGAATTTCAGATTTGGTACGATAGATCTATGGACAACAAGGCGAGTGGAAGCAACAACTGGGGGTTT